>JAQFYZ010002570.1:0-16483 GCA_034695085.1 Cylindroiulus punctatus | reverse complement strand
GAAAGTATCCTACTTTCATGGGAGCTTACTCGACTGCCACTAGATGGCGACCCTTTCGCCGCACACTCCCAATAGCACTGCATCAAAGAGTGATTGCTCAACCCATGCTTGGTTCTAAGTCTGTTTTTCCGTTGTTTTTCCCAGATGCTCAACATGATCAACTCTTCGTCCGGGGGCCCCAGCGCCGCCACGCCCCCTGGCGGCGTGGACTACCACCACCCTCAGCTGCCCCAGCTGGGCAGCTCGACACCGGAAGACGTGTGGAACACTAGCGCCGCGGCGGCGGCTGCGGCTGCCGCTGCTCTGCACTCTCGCGTTAGCGTGGGTCGTGACGGAAGTGTGAACAGCTGGAGCCACACGGCGGCGCCACCGTCGTCGCAGGCCCCGAGCGGCATCGGCGCGAGTGGCGCTGGCGGCGGCGGAAGCGGAAGTGAACCCTTCGGGTCCGACCCGTTCAGTTCGTCCCCGTTTAACGGCATGGCGTACTCTCACGCCGACCTGAAACCCTCCCTGTACTACACGGGCCAGTTCTCCTCAGGTGGGTACCAGCGCACTCTGCTGGCGAGATACTGAAGGAACCGCAGCGCCACCTGGCAACTCACTTGTGTCCATGATCTTTGAACTCTGTACAGGGGACTCCGGCTCGGTGTCTCTGGCCAAGCTGCGGCAGAAGTCGAGGGAGCACGCGGTGACCCTCGGCCTCGTGTGAGGTCACTTCCGGACCGGAAGTGACACCGACTCTGTAGCACTGCCGCCTACGCATGTCCCCATTAGCCGCTAGCCGCTCAGGTAGGACCCAACTCGTATAATCCGAATTCTCGTAGCGTAATTGACAATCGGGCCGCTAGATGGCGTTTACCAAAGTGACCTATGACCCCATGACTGCGTTCGGTGGATGGACGATGATGGACGTGGGCCCGGAAGGCGTTCGACCACCGCCATCTTGGATTCCAACAGTGTCCTGTTTCGTTTCAAACGGTCCATTTCAATAGGGCAATGTTAGCAGCGATGATTCGGAATGGAACTTGCAATGGACCCTTTCAAATTATTTAACTATTTATTCTTTTTTATCAGTTGTTTCGAGACAATTATACTGAACGAAGTATTCTTCTAGGACAGTGTTTCCCAAACGTTTTCAGACTACCGTCCCCTGTTAGACCCTGGGAATATATAGGGCTCATTAAAAAAAAAAATATGGTAGCTCAAACAGAGGATCTTAGGCACTCTGAATATACAATTTTAACATGATAACATACACTTTAACCGTAAAAGTACAAATGCAGTTTTTGTGGGGTACAAATGTACATTTGCACCCCATATATCATATAAGTACCCAAAGGGATGAAATGATTTAAATATTTGTACCTCAAAGTACAATGTATCCCTATGAACACATGTCAAGGGTACACATGCATTTGTACCCTTTAGGTTCAACATTTGTACTTTTTCCGTTTAGAGTGTACAACACCTTATCAGTAATATGTAAACATCAATACGATACATTTCTACTCAATAAAAATGCAATTGTTTTTACAAATGTTAACTACAAAGAATAAAGCTACGAAATTTCTTGTAATAATGTAGTCTCCAACAGGTGGATTTTAACCCAATCAGCTCCAAAACGATGAATTTTTTTCATCTGAAGCATCCCCTTTCCATTTGCTAGGGCCCCTGGGGAGGAGGGACTGTGGCAACCACTATAAAAATCATGGTCCTAAGAGATGGGGCAATAATGTTCATGTGATCCATAACCAACTTAAGCATGAGTTTGGTATGTTCTTGTTCTGAGAGACAAATGTGAACGAATTACAAGCTTTCTGAAACTATAGCATGCAACAAAACAGTCAGAAAGATCCACACTTTTCTCGCACTTGTCTTTAGCAATTGGTATTCAATTCCATTTTATAGATCTCGCAAAAAAAATTGTCACAAAAGCTACTTAATGATACGTATGGCCTAAATTTACGTAATTTTCGTGAATGCATCTTTTTTGTTTCCATTTTGATGAACTCGTCTGTCCTACGCTGTGATAAACAATGCAACCAGCACTAATTGCTCGACAGGTTTCCTCTTAGCTTTGTTTCTCTTATGTAACAGCATTGACACGAATTTAAAAAACAGAAAAATCATAAAAAAATTAAAGACTAAAGAAATCACGGCATTCGAGCATGGCCTTAAAAATGCTGAAAATCCTGAATTGAGCTTTCAAAATGGCGACTTTTTTCGGCAGAATGTTTTTCAATTTTAACTATCCTGATTTTTAATCCTTCCATGGAAATTTATCTTCTTATACACTATCGTTTTTATTAAAATGCCTAATTAAAAACATTTGTGCTGCTCCGAGAGACCTACATTTCATATATAAAAATACAACCGAGAACTAAATTTATGGTAAAATTTGAAAGAAGTGCCTACGAGGGACGTCCAAATTGAAGACACAAGTTTATGTATATCCCTACTCTAATTTGCTCGAAGACACAGACAAACTTTGCTAACCATTAGTACCCAAAAGTATTTTCACTTAGGCCTATGTAGAGCTGTCGCATGTACAGGATGGGCCAAAAGTCTATACCAGCACATTGACGAATCATACGGTGCACCTAGCATTGGTTGTAAATTTAATTTATATATAAGGATTTTATAAGTGGTATGGGAAGGGAAAGGTGACGCCTTCTCGTTTGCCCCATAGATCATTGATCTTTTGTTTTATCCGATTAAGTTTTTCTCGTTCGATAATTGATTGCGTGAAGCCCGCCACAATCTTTTGCCGTCGTTGTTTTTATTTTTATTTGTTCGTTTTATTTTTATTTTATTTGTAAATGGTTCATCCGCATTATTGCATCCATCCATCCGTTTTCTCGTCATTCAGTAATTGCATGCACTTGTACATAATTAGAACGAACAGGATTTGTAGTAGTTTCTTCTAGCCAATTGTAGTTATTCGCAACTGTGTAATAAAAATATATGTGGATTTCATTTTGGACTCTTTGAGTTTAATTGGTGAGTGAAGAAGTGGTGCTACGCTGTGATGACACTAGATTATTGGGTGTTGTGGTCAGCAAGAAAGGACGTTGATGTTTTATGTATTTAAATGCTGTACATTTGGAAACATGTGTTGCATAGTCCCATCACATGAAAAGGAATTTCCCCTAATAGATAGTTAAACTATCTTAACGTATCTTAATTTGGCGAATATTCCCTTGTAGGGAATCCAATTAACGCTCACGTTTATACATTGTATAACACGAGAGTACATTGCACACATATGGTTCATGTATATACGTAATAGGGATGTCCATAGGGTCGAAGAAGGGATTCCATGTTTAGGTGAACAGAATTCTTGAGATAAAAATTGTAGTTCTTTTGATTTTTCCCAAAATATGGTCCTTGTAATTCAAACAGTTTTTTAAATTAATTTGTGCAATAGGACTTTCCTTTCGGTTTCAATTTCACGGAGTTGGTTGGCATCATCCATCCCTTAAAAACTAAACTAATTTTGGGTTTTATTTGTAACATGAGAGGTGCATGTCACGGGTGGTTGCCAGAGGCACATGGCTGCTAATGGTTGCCCGCAAGGTTTTGTCCGAATAATGTGTTACCTCCATTAACACGGTAGCCGACCTCGATCATTTCACAACTTGGAAGTTTTTTCAGTCGAAAAACAATCGAACAAGTTGTTATACGTTGTTGTCCTGGTAATTCAACGAACCACCGTTTTCGGAGGCGATGAAACGCCAAAAAACGCAGCAGTTGTCACCCATTGAAACAGGGCTTCATGTCATCCATCTGCTTTTGTCATCCAGCAATTCAACTGGGCTGTTTCTTAGCATTTTTTTCCCACGATGGAACTATACATTGTTTTCTCATTTGTTTTACCGTTAAAACGGATTCACGCTGAGCTACAGTAGCTCGTTGTTTGGGTCTCGAAAAATGGTACCTGAAAAGGGTCGAAAAACCATTTGGAAAATAACCTAGAGCTAAATTCGTTGCTTTTTTCCCTGAAAGGTTATTGTTAATGAAAAAAAATGTTTGTCTAACCTTAGCGTCCCGTGTAATCCGGCGCCATTTAACACTTGTTATCCTGAAAATCGAAATGATAAACCTTGTCGAACGCGTTAATTTACCTAATAATTTGAGTTTTATAATGCCATTATTCGGTCTTAATTACATGTATGTGACATCTCACCAGGACCTAATTTTATGAAAAATGAGTATAGGAGTTGATGTATTTGAGTGATAACTGTGAGGAGTTAAGGAGTTTAAACTAACTCAAAACATCAACTCCTCATAGCTATCCCTCATGTTCATCAACTCCTCGCATTATTATCTTTTTATAAAATTGGGCCTTAGTCTAATGGGAAAATTTTCGTTTTGCCATATGGATTGCCATCTGGGCTGACATGCCTGATTATTACCCATCATAACAATTTGTCGATTTTATACATGTAGATGCAACTTGTTTGTCAAAAGATGACTGATTGTCGTTGATTGAAGCGGCATTGAGTGTCACGCATGTTTTCTTTAAAAAACAATAAGCCAAATTATCATTTTATTGGGATGGATTTATGCATTGAGAATACTAGGGACGGGCCTCAGAGGCGGCAATATTCACAAAGGAAATATTTAAATGGACCGACATTTAATTGAAATAATTAGTCGCTTCCAGATGTGTTTATTACGTCTTATTTATTTCGACTAATTTATCCAAGGCTTTATGGTGTGACTAACGAGATGGTATGACCGCCCTGTTAAAAAGGCATGTCTAAAATGTAAGCACATGCTTTGGTATGCTTCAAAATTTAATTCATATTAACAGAAATTTAAATTGCTGAGAAGATTGTAAAATTGTATTATAAACATGCCTACAACACATCTTGGTTCAGATTGTGATGTATATCCGCCCACATCAAAATCACTAGACTTAGCATGGTTTCTTTAATTTTTGGTTCAGAATGCATCCTGTATTCTATTCACAACTATTGAATTTCTATACCAATGGGCCTAGTGCTACTTTCTATAGTGCTAAAAATAAGGTTGGTAAAGATAGGTGAAAGGACATTGTGATTTACTCATTTACTATACCACATAAAATATGGATATTTTATTAAGATTATCACCTAAAATTACGAGCATATAAACAGTGAAATATTTAAAACAGTTAAAAAAAATCTACAAGTTAAAAAAAATAATCCCGTACCCTCACTAAATGTGTAAATACATCAGGAATTTCTACTAAGGTCTCAAATCGATACCGTATTTATGGATTAAATATAACTTAACTAATCTTTCTGTTCTGTGATGAATTGTGATTGGCAGAAGCAACGAGAAGGTACATCTGAAATGGATCAATTGGTAATAAGTTCATCATTTATCAAAAGGGGGTGGACATGGCAAAAACACTAATAATACCACTGATTAAAAACAATATGAATAACACCACAGGCCTCAGTGATATTTTTTAATTTTACGAGAGAGGAGTTTTAATTGTCCACTGGCGGTCATTTATGCCATGTTTACGTGCATGCCAACAATTTTCCACACAAATCTTTAATGGTCTGGGTGGGGTGAATGCCTATAGGAATATTATTTTCCATCTGCCATGGATATGTGAGGTGTGGTCCGCCAACTATCTACAGGTGTGGCTCTTTTATTACCTCAAACTAATTATGGTCCACATTTGCGAAAATAAGAATAAATTGATCATTTCTGGCATCATAGCCGAAATTATGATTTGCTAGTGACTTTAATTTGCTTTATGATTTTTCAGTCTCATAACGACCACGGCGACGGGTAAGCATACATATTTACGTTTTGATGGGTCGTGTAATTGAAGGGAATTAAAAAATCATAAAATACAGTCTCTTCGCAGGATTTTCTCTGGAGCGCCTTTGCTTTTATGAAATTAATATTGGCGTCACCGAGGGTCGTCTGATATGCAAAGGTTACTACTCGACTTCCAAGATGGCGAATCGTAACAATCGTTGACAAAGAGTACTGTTACTACTACCGAGTACCACACAAGTGTCAAGTTCTTCACGTTATCAGTCGATGTCGAAGAAACTACAGCCGTCGAAGGAAGTACAAGTAAGTTCAGATCATATTATTTACAGCACTTCGTTGTAATAATTAAGTTGTAATATTGATGACAAAGTAGGCCTACATGTACATGTGAACTTCGTGTTGCCTCATACAGTACATACCCCATGCATGGTCATATCCAAAATTTGAACTTAGACTGTTCGTGCAGTTAGCCATAAAAAACTAATTTCACAAGTTCCCCGATTTAGCTTCAGGTTAATTATGTCCTTTTAGCACGCGGTAGGCCTATACTGTATCATGCTAAAATACAGGGCGAGTCAAAAGATATGGCTACCACGCAAATGGGATTCATTGGTGGATCGTGTTAGTATTATTATTAAAACAGTAATTTCAAATAACACTAATGCCCTTTCGGTAAGTGGAAATGGTTTGACTTTCTCTGCATTTCTTGGTTATGGTGCATGCAGTTTAAAAATGTACAGTATACAGTACATGTATACGTCGTATCTCAAGAAATGTGCACATTCTTACGTCGGTATTGAATTTTCATGTCCGTGTACTTGCCGAATTCGCCTCGAGAGACGCCGCATCTGCTATGTCTTAATTCGAGCAATAAATTACAAAATGTGAAAACAGGCATATATAATTTGGCGAAATGCATCGAAAGCGCCTTCCCGTCGAAATTGATTGTGATGCTTGTTTCAACCATAACCCTGCTGCGGGACGATTTGCAGCTTTCATGTTTTAATTTTGGGTTGCCGCTCTGTTATTTATTGATAAAGCAGCTCACTTTCATGGGTGGGGATCTAAAAAAGGACCTGTGGGTGCATTCAATTCGAAACTTCCACTTTTGGGCACTTCTCACTCTTGGGCATCCGTTCTTGTTGTATGCATTTGGTATTGATAGTTATTTGAAGACTTGAAACTCAAAAGGGTCTAAGTGCCAGAAAAAAAGGCAAAACGTAGTTAATTCATGCAACATCATTTATGAACCGAGCCTATAATAATATTCATAAGGGCAACTCAATAATATGGCTTACTCCATGCTCAATGCAAAACGTATCAAATGATCGTGCATGACTAGCCTATAAAAATTCTATATGACCTGCAAAACATGCATGTAATGTAGCAGGTAATGTGACTGTATGTTAACATTTTGTTGATATCTCACACACGTATACGTTCTTCACATACATCATACTGTACACTCAATATAGTATGTTCATCGTGTAGTGAAATCCATACACCATTTTATACTGTACATGGTACATGTAGACAGAATGCAAACGGACCCCAGTTAAAGTGACCTCCATGTATCTGATTAAACTTTAGTAGTAGATTTACCACCATAGTAAATGAGCTACATGTACATGTATTGTTTCTTACTGCCACAATTATAACGCTGTCAGAAGTACTTTAGAAAAGGTGTTACACCCCAATTACTCCTTTCATACTTCTACTCGAGAGCGTGGCAACAGATAGCAGGTAACATCTCCCTGCAGAAATTACTAGTTATTTTACAAAAGCAATGATGGAATTCTAACACGTTTGGTGCGATTTTGGCTCTGGTCATAAATGGCTAACACTTCCTAATGAATTCTGCTTGTCTGAGCGCCCAGTTTAGAGAGGCTGGACCAAAGTGCGAATTTCTCTCGTGATATTTTCCAATTGAATCATTTTGAAAGCGTCTTCACTTTTGGCGTGCTGTTCCTCCCCCATTATATATTTCCCCCAATATGTCTTCATCATTACAAATGGCTGCCAGGTATACTCTGATACAGGAGGGTTCCAAAGTGTATGGTTAACCGCCTTACGGATATACATCGAAGGTGGAAAACCTATACTTAAATCGGTTTAATGATCCAATCATCAACACACCATGGGCAGACGCATATGTTTCAATTAGAGGAGGTAACATGTGTTGGGCTGGGGTGAGAGGGACACGCGCACCAAACCATTGGCCCAACAGTGAAATAAATAGGAGGAAGCCATTAAATTAATTCTTTTGTCAAAATCAGACTACGTGAGGAAATTCCTGGGGTGATAACCGTTTTCCAAAGGCCCCTTGGGCTTTCATGGGTTAAGAAGCGTGCATGTAAGTGTATATACTGTATAGACTAGCTAGGTGTATGCAAGCGCATGTACATGCAGGCTGAATGATTTTGGTACACATTGTGAAAATATTATAAATATTAGAAATTTCTAAGAAAATTTTATAAGAGATGGGAATTACAAGTTAGGAAAACGTCAAGTTGTAAATTTGTTGGACTGAAATTTGACTTGCATTGTTAGCCGTGAAATTGAAATACGGTGTAACACGTATGGGCAATCTCTACATTGAATGGGTAACAAAAAACGAAGTTATCAAAACTATTTTAAAGTGTCGAGAAATTTGAAGGCAGCATAAAAATTAAATCAGTTGATTTCAGCAATTTTAACAACTTGTGATAACAACTTAATGATAGTGACCATGTGTGTTAATTATTTGGGCAATAGAAACATGAATAGATACGTGAAATAAAACACTAGGAGTTTTGACTACTTTCCAAAATTGGTCCTTAAGTGTAACTCCTAACAGTTTTTAAAATTGTATTTATGACATAAATAGTATCATAGTGTTTAAATGGAGGGCTTGTTTATAGGCACGACTGGTTTACACATTTCCTGTGGTTGACTGAAAATGTACCCGTTTATAAACGAATTAGAGAAGGCCCCTGTTATCTCGTTTAGGCCCTTTGTTTGGTGACCCCGAATTGCCTATATCGAATGCCTTGATTAAATCTGCCCACCTTCACCTACCTCAGTGTTTGGTTTTAGGACGTGTAGGCCCAGTAGCCATGCATTCTTGGCAGTGCCCAGAACCCCAATAACCCTGGGGGTACTCCCACGCAGGCAGGCGGACAGGGGACCCTTAAGCACCCGTGGGAAATCATGCATCAAAAGAAATGGCGGCGGCGTCTTTTTGAAACCTGTGGCAAAATTCAAAATCGCTACGTCACTTTCCTATCAACGAAAGGCAGCTCTCGTTTCTTCTGGATCACTTTCTTACAACAGTTCACCGTGCAGTGGTTTAGAAACCTACCAGGGTGAATGTTTTTGTACCAGTTTTCGCAGGCAAAAAAATGTTTGAAAATAATAGTACGGTGGGTGACCGCTGGCGTTCAACAACTGCTAAGGGTTGAAAGGAACATCAGCATCTTGGCCCATACAGGGTGCCCTGAAACGAGTTGCAGGAACATTCTGACATCATATAAAGGCATATGTTAGAAATGAACAAGTTAGGTCTACTCATTTACACATTGACAGTTTTTGAGTTGTCACTTTGGTAATACATTCTTGATACGTGAAACGGTATTTTCTGGATTCTCGACTAGGATCGAGTAGTTTTTAACTTATGGAATCAAGAATAACTGGATTTGTTAGAGAAACAATAATATGCCATGAAATTTCTAATCTGTAAACAAGTAACTTCCTAAGGGAATCAATCCTTAGGATTTCCATGGAATTTATACAGCGAAAACTTTCGTACTTTTTCAGTCCCAAATTTTAAATATGTCTTTATGCCATGTTGACTACAAACCTGAAAGTGGATTGGAATTGCAACCTCGAGTTTTATTCAGTATCGCCATATGTATTTAAATGTTAAAGAAATGCAGGACTTAATGCACACAAATTAGTGTTATCATGTGTTTTGTCAAATAATAATAAGCATTTGCAAATCGTTGGACATGTTGACAAGTGTATAATGATTGAAACAATAAGTTTCCACATATTAAAAAAAAATTAATCAAGGCATAAAGAATAAAATATAGAATACATTTGTGCTTGGATTTCTCTCTCTTGAGAAATTACAACTTCTGGAGACACTGGTTTACCAAATATGCTAAACATTATTATGAATAATTGAGAAAGAAGTAAAGAAAAAAAAAATTAAATGTTATATTTGTTACATGAACACTGTAACGTTTCGCCATTATCAGCCCTCCGTTTAGAGCTTACAGAGTAATTGTTCATCAAACCATGCATCATGCCTGTTTCGAGAAGATGGCTTTTCTGGAAAATTAAAAAGAAAATTGAAATTCGTGCCGAAATTCAGCAGCCCAATCACCTATCGCGGGTGGTCCACCCCGCGTTGCGCTGCCAAAAAATATTTTATAAGAATAAAGTGTTCGCTTATGATACATCGCAAAATTCCAGATGATAAAAACTGGCCTTATTACTTTCCATCAATCTCGATGCATGCAGAGGTGGCCACCATGACCGCATCAATAGAACGTCCCAGGATGCATCAGCTGCCCATGGCGGCTTCATCAAGCACAATCATGGTTTTACGCTCGTTTTTACCTGGGTAAAACCTATTACAATCCCTCGCTGTAAAAAAAAAATTACCTGAAATAAAATGGGTGGAGAGGCCGAAGAAAAGCTGGCAAAAAAAAAAAATAAAGAGTGCAAAACAAGGTGGTTGTTGTTGTGCGGGGAATTCAATTTCCTGTTCAGGCTGCACTACGTGGAGCAGCTTCCGGTTGAGTAATCAATTACCCCGCCATATGTTGACCATTGTTGGCCGACGTCAACACAGTTTTTAACACCGTTCATCCTCTTGTATTTCTCGCATTTAATAATGGGGGAAGCCGACAATTTGATAAGGATGAGAAAAACCACTAAATAAAAGGCCAGGCGGCGCTGGATGCACCCGCTGAAAGACACACCGTGCAATTAACTAAATGTTGATGAAAGTTAAATCAGCCCTTTCACCCACTGTATATCATCATCTCGAAGACCATCACAACTCGTTCTGTGGTGAGAAGTTGATTGCAACGGTACAGTCAGTAAATGGTGCCTTCACATATCCTAAATCGTGACTCAAGACGAGTTAAAGCCAGCTTAGTATGGATTTAAAGGGAGTCACAGGATTTAACAAGACTTTACATGATTTGAATAATGAAGACTTACATGTAGTTAGTGTGTGGGGACCCTTAGCGGGAGGGTTGCAGTGCATAAAATGAAACATTTATGGTATCGATGCCATAAAATTGCCTGGTCTAAGAGGTAATCCTAGCTTTGATAAAATCTTCGATAAAAATGTGGGGAAAAATCCATCATTACTGGTCGACATTTGTGCTGTCAATGATTATGGTATGACATTGACATACACTGTAATACTTGAACGACGTCCCTTATTTGATGTTAGCAAACGAAATGTATTCCTTTTCTAGCCATGGATGGTGTATGTACATTGTATTTTATGATGATCCTGCTTTCGATTAATAGGATTTTTTTTAGCTTTCAGACATCTTGTTTTCCCAAATATTGTTTCTGCATTTTTCCATTAACATGTGTACGGAAGGTTACCACATTTTAATGTACGTCAGCCCCGTGTGCACGCATACCCATCAGCCTCGAAATTTATGATATTGTTATGTACATGTATAATCAATTCACTGCCAGTCTTCGTTATACTGTATCACGAGTGCATTCCATGGAGTTGTACAGTACATTTACAAAGAATTGCGTCGTCTCACATGCATGGAGGCCAAGTGGTCCATTGTGTAACATACTGTACGCAGTATAGGTATTGGCAACTCAGTCCATTTTGAAACAGTCAACTTGCATTAACTTGCTGCCATTTCTCAGCTGGTTTTCATGCATCACTTCCATGCATGCATGTGCCTCTCATGGCTGTAATTGCAGATAGGATGCTCGCATTATCTCTCGCATTTTCACCTTCCTCATTATTGCCGATCAACATTATCATTATTAATGAGTTCTGGGTGTAATTTAATTACAAGGTGTCTATCTAAACGACCGCTGCGACGTATAATTCTGCATCTCCTCCGCCATGAATGCGCTGCATCGAACCAATTGGTATGCTCATCAACCGAAGGTTTCCACCATCTTTGGTGGTCCTTAACATCCTTATCCCATTTCCAAGCAGCCAGTTTTTGCATTTCATATTGAGACAATGAATAGTTATGATGGTGTAATAAGAGCGGCATTTTTTAGGCAAATAATATGCTTTTTAAAATTCCTGACGAGCCGCGCTTCATAACCACTTTGCCGCCGAATTAATTTTCGCCATGTTTGTTTTTTAGGACCTCCGTATATGGGTGTCACCATACATTACCGAGAAGATAATTAATTCACAAGGCAACATATCTTGAAAAATGGACATTCCTTGGCTTTGCTGCATGGGAAATGAGCTGTGGAGCTCGTGCACATCACCGAATTGATAACCATGCACTCAGTGATGAAGATGCTGATGATGCAGGTTCCTGAAAAGCAAAATGGATCATCTACGAGGAATGGTTTCAAAGATTTGATGAGTGGCGTGTGACACATCTGTGAATCTGGAGGTCAAAGTACAACTGTGAGCCTGCGACGATGAAATAACTGGATGAGGTCTAATAATTTCTTGTGATCAGGTAGGACCAATAGCCCAGCATCTTTCTTCTATATACAATATACATGTTTGACCTTGCATTTCACGTCAAATAATTGCTCGTTGTAGCCTATATTATAAAACTAATAATCAGAATAACTGTCACTGTATATTATACAGTTATTCAGTTATTATGCAGTTATTCTGTTCAGCTGAATGACTTTCACTGTTTGTAGCCATGCATGAATCCAGCTTACTGCATATTTGAGTTTTATATCTTGTCAATATATGGGGCAGTATAACCATTCTTCTAGTCGGGTACCAACAATATGTAAAATAGATGACACATTGATAATTTGACGGAAATAATCCGTTATGTCCTATATACATGCATACATCATGCACACGTTCTATGCATAACCAATTACTGCGTATATTGAAACTCATTTTCAGATCAATCATGTTACTATTATGAACGAACCCATCGGTATTGCAATACGTATAAGGTGTATATTCAAACTAAACACTGCGTGTGGTTATTTCGTGTGACCATACACAGAATGTTTCAAACAATTGACATTCATGAGCAAATCTTGCTAAATTGAATAATATATATACGTATCAATTTCATAATGGTTTTGTTTCAACCACTACTTTAACGAATAAGCTTAATATACAAGTATCTGTGGTGAACATTTAGGAAAATGCCCTCTTTGAATTCCGTTACTCTAAACTTATATTATATAGCAGAATTAAATGAGGGCTTATAGTCAATTCAATTCAACTCAGTACCCTGCAATCAGCAAATTCTACGTTTCAACGACTTTTAACCTTTATGTTCCATTAACGTATGGAACAACCAACATATTCTCAAACATTAATACTCAACGTATTGGACATTGTCACGTTAACTACATCATACTTGAAATGCTCTTCAATACAATGATAAAGCTGTTTACTATTACACATTTCTAGTATGAAACAACAAATTGGATCGTGTAAGATCAAAATTGCAGAGGCCCCATAATTACGAGCTCCAATTTTTAATGCATGTTTCTCAACTTTTGCATTTGTGACATAATTTCTGTCCTAAAAGGCTGAAACACAAAGCGTAGGATGGTAACCTGCATGGGTTCGCCCACAAACTCACCCAAAAACCCATTTAAACATCACAAATAGTGTTTTACGATTGTAAAATATAGCAAAGTTGCGCTATACTGCGGCTCTATACGAGACGAAAATCTCGATTTTATGACGAACGGTTTAGATTGTCGATGCATGCATTCAGTCATTCATGAGGTAGAATAATGTCTCAGCTGACACGAACTAAAATATTTGTGACAAAAAATGATTTTTTTGCTGCAAAAATGGCGCGTTACGCGTGTATGTGTAGAGAGAGCCGCAGCGCTTGCTTCAATATTAATTTTGTTTCCCATTTTGACGGATGATGGAAGAAAAAAGACGGTGAGGTGCAAAGAACAGGTGTGAAGCAAGTGTGACGAGTGAATTACTAATCATCTCATAAATCATGAGGTCAACGCCTGAGGGCGCTGCTCCTCATCGAGAGAATTAATAATTTTCTTACAATGGTGTCTCTTTTGAACAGTGGCGGACCAACCACCGTTTTGCTCCCCAATCCATGTCTTGACCATCTGTCCCTCACAGTGGGGCTCTTTTTCGGCCATCGATTGTTTCGATATACCCCATTTACCAGGCAGACGTATGTTCCAACGGTACACACAGGTGTCACTGTGCTTCAATGTGAAACACACGTAGAGTGAGCACACACTGCATGCGGAGATCATATTGTGTCAGATATGTCATGGCGAGAGTGATGCAGTATGGATGTTTTGCCACACGTGGGTTTCGTGAAATTTCTTGAAAAGATTAAATAAGACGTGGTAACGTTTTGTTCGTCGAAAAGGTCGCGCTTCTTCTCAGCCCCAATATTTCGAAACAGTCTCGTAATAGCATCCATGTTGCAACAGGTGGGATACGGTTTGTGACCTGACACTAAAACACCTTATTAACGCAGATTTTAGGTCGCTAGCTATACAGTGCGTCATGGCTAATATTAATCAATTGTCCCAGGGAAGAAAACATAATGAAATGTTCAATAAGGCTCTCGAAAATGCACCGATAACTGGGCAACCTAAGTTTCCAATAACGATATTAGGTGCGAGCTTGAGCACACTAATTCCGTTTTAAAAAATTCGTCAGTCTGGCAATTCGAATATGTCCAGCATGCCCTTTATAATTTCGTGGATGATATAATTAGCAGTGAAATTTGAAACTATGTAAATATCGGTTAATTACAAAGAACAAATTTTGGAGAAAAGGTAAAAGCACGGTTGCTGGTACTTCTCGCGAACAAAATTCAGGAAATTGAGACACTAAAAATTTCTGCTTCAGTTTTGCAAATTTTTTTCCTTGTAACTCAACAGTTGTTAGAAATTAATTTTTGTAACCATGTATCGTTGATAATATACTGACGTTAGAACAACTCTTGTCGAATTTACTGGGGAGCACATTTACCCTCAAACACTTGAGAATATGTATGAAAAAACTGTGCTAACCATGAAATTGTATGAATCCAATTAGCCCGTGCTTAACTTCAAAGAATATAAACATAATTAAACCTGTTATTCAACAGCAGCCACCCTGTCTTGTAAAGTACGGAGCCGTGAGCCCCTCAAGATGTCATCTATAGGTTAATATTCAACAATGGTCTTTCTACAGAGGCGTCACAATGATTAAGAGCGTTCTAAGACGCATAAATTGCCACTTTCCTGACCCTTATGTATTTAAACAATGCGAGCTCGCACAAAGGAATGGTGCTAGCATTACTCACCACGCAATGAAAGGTCTAATTACAATTTGTGTAATTTGCAGGAAGTCTTAGATCAAGAGAATTTTTCACGGTTTGCCACACCATTCATTCTTGAGTCCTGATAGTAACGACGTGCATGCATGGCTTAGCCCTTGTGCATGTTTTCATCTGGGATGAGGAAATGTCACACATACACTGTAGGTGCATGATGAAATAAAACAGACTGGTTCCCCTAAAATAAATGAAAAAAAAACGTCATCGATGACTTATTTTGATGATTATAGCTGCAATTAACAAAGACGCTGTTAGTATTATTAGCAGTGATGACAACAACAAGTGCTGTATGTATACCAGGATGGCAGCATCTAAAGGTTCATTATTTTTGCATACCAAAATGCATTACAAACAATATATACAAAGAAACATTTCGACTTTCTAATTGTTTGCTTTCCCTGCAGAGCAGTGGAATGACATGCTCACTTAAAATATTTTTTACTGGTTCACTGGTTTATCTCAAATTCATTAGCATAACCGAAAGCATAATTTCATGAAGCAAGTTGAAATCGAGCAGTGCTGAATTTTTCAAATCATGGCATTTAGTAGTGCTGAATTTGTCAGTGCATAATCGAGCAGTGCTGAATTTGTCAGTGCACTGAATCGAGCAGTGCTGAATTTTTCAATGCATGGAATTTAGTAGTGCTGAATTTGTCAGTACATAATCGAGCAGTGCTGAATATTTCAATGCATGAAATTTAGCAGTGCTGAATTTGTCAGTGCATAATCGAGCAGTGCTGAATTTGTCAATGCATAATCGAGCAGTGCTGAATTTGTCAGTGCACGGAATCGAGCAGTGCTGAATTTTTCAATGCATGGAATTTAGCAGTGCTGAATTTGTCAGTGCATAATCTAGCAGTGCTGAATTTGTCAGTGCACAGAATCGAGCAGTACTGAATTTTTCAATGCATGGAATCGAACAGTGCTGAATTTGTCAGTGCACAGAATCGAGCAGTACTGAATTTTTCAATGCGTGGAATCGAGCAGTGCTGAATTTTTCAGTGAATGGATTCGGGCAGTGCTGACTTTGTGAGTGCGTGGAATCGGGCAGTGCGGAGTTAGTGAGTGCGTGGAACCGGGCAGTGCGGAGTTTGTGAGTGCGTGGAATCGGGCAGTGCGGAGTTTGTGAGTGCGTGGAATCGGGCAGTGCGGAGTTTGTGAGTGCGTGGAATCGGGCAGTG
>JAQFYZ010002569.1:0-16484 GCA_034695085.1 Cylindroiulus punctatus | reverse complement strand
AAATTTTTGGATTTAGTCAGGGAAAGTCAGGGAAAAGTCAGGGAACTTTGAAATGGAAATTTGGTGGCCACCCTGATAGTAGAAAAAGCTAGAAAGGTAGAATAGATTACAAGCACAAACGTTCAAAAATACCCATAGAATTAAACAGCATTGCAGATTATCCGTATCATCCAAAATGCACATTTGCTGCAATTGTTATAATTTTGCTGCACAAATTTTACTAATCAAGTTAACTTTCAAATGAATCACAAGCTTAGAGAGGCAGTGTCAATTTTACTGGTAAACTATTTGTGTCCGTTTTTGACCTATGTTATCACATTTTACTTTTGTTTTCTCAGCCAAATACTTAAATTATCAGGAATATATGCACAAAGATGTTACTACGAGTTAGGTATATTTGACAAATTAAGCAGGGCATTTTGTGGAAAGTAGGGTCCGCCATACATTGCATCAGTCTGTCCCATGCCCGATTTTAAGAGTTTCATTCTCTGGAAAAACATTGCTTAATTATAAATGTATGTTGATCGTCGCCTCATGAATCCTATAGGGCATCTGCACTCCTAAAGCTTTATGCAACAGAGAACATTTCCTGAAAGATTTCCCTTCCCTGAAAGATTGATTCATTAATCGATTAAAAATCACATTCCATCACATCGATCATCCATAAATTACGTCCCTTAATTTTAGAGGTTTTTAGCACTCTCTGGAGTCTCCCCAGTATGAGTGACATTTACAGCCAATTCTGTGTAAATTATGGGATTTCATGAATAGCTTCGGAGAATTCAGAAAATTTCTCTTCAAGTAATTGACTGTAGATAGTCTATTTTTGAGTTGTGTCATTGTTGAAACGATACGTGTGCGATATGTGAAAGCAAATTACCTTTTCAAGGTTTGTTTGCTTTTGACAAGCACTGATAGCAGTCAGAACTATTCGAACTGCTGGAAATGACATCAAATTACAACATAAAAAACGTGATTAAACAGTAATAAACAACAATCCTACAGTGCAGTAATTGAATCAATATTGCCAAAGTCCATCAGTAGACTATTGATAGAAGCTATTTGCTTTCTCATTTTAAGAAACTCAAGAAAATCTGCAATTTATTGTTGTGAAAATATTGGTCAGTCTTGAAAATGTTAAGTACTCATTTGCAGTTTCTGGAGCACACTTAAGAAATGTTTGAAATTCCTGTAATTTGGATACAATTTAGCTTGCCTCACTAGCCTTTAGTTCTTGGTTCAATCACAATTTCACACAAAAATAATCCAATACATGTATTTTTTGTTTAAATATCTTGTCTAATTGGCAATCTCATAAATGCCTCAAAATTCGAAAATCTGTTTGACAATTTAAATATTCCACCTGGTGACATTTCCTCGGGTCAATGTGGAGGTACGATAAGGGTGGGGACCATAAGTTCAAATAAATTGTCCACCACCCACAGTTTGTTCGTACGTGTACTTCTCTCTCATCATTCTACTCTCATCAATCGGGTGTAAAACGTTCGTCATTGATCTGAGAGGTTGAAGCTGTACATCAGTCGGTACTTTCGAATAAGCTCTATTTCTGGCCAATTTCCTAAAAATATAATATTCGTACTTTAGTAATATACTTATTAGGTTTCTAATGCATATATTACTGTTTACTAAACTTTGATACGACTAATGTTTAAAATGGTTACTGAAATACTGTTCAAATAAATGTTTCATATAAAAATTTCTTGATTTAAATGAATAGCGGAGTGACGGAACATTACCTGTGTTTATAACATAAAACAGTTATTATTCCCCCAAGAAGGATGAGTGCAACCACTGAAACAGTGGCGACTATTATTATCGCGTTATTATGGGTATTCTCTGTGAACAAGGAAAATATGAATTAAGTTAGATATTTAACGTATTCGACAATCATATTGACATTGCGTACAACGTTCAGATCATCTCACTATCTAAAGAAATTGTGATGTTTCCTACTTTCAATCGTAATTTCAATGACAGCTTCAGCCCTTCCATTTTCAAACGATTGATGTTCCGCCACGCATTCTAACATGTTTAGACCTGTTTTCAACTGGTTGGTATTATCCAAGAAATTCATTACGATTTCCACGTCGAAAAGCAGTCCATTTCTAACTGTAGTTGATATTGATTCAAAATGCGCATTTTCCGTCTGCCATCGTAATTGTGGCGCGGGATATCCTTGTTTCGAAACACATAAGATAACTTCTCCGTTATCGGAAAGTTTACTAGAACGCTTAGACCTGGTTGTACTTTTGATCAGGATTTCTGGAATACTAGGTGCACCTTCAAGGAAAAATGAAAAGTTAGTATGAAACGACATACATGTACATGTCGCCTGCAAAACAAAAGTAAAATTACTCAAATTAGTAGTTTTTGTTTGTTACTTTTTTTAAGAAATTGAGACCCAAAATAGTAAATATAGATAAACCCAACCAAAAATAATTGCTGTTAAGTGTATTTTAGTTTAAATATTCGTCTGGTTCGTCTTGCCCTGCAATTTAATTCAATGTTTTACTTAAATAGCATTAGGACAACGCGTTCACGTTTGCTTTTGCAAAGTTATATGGTCTTATTTGGGTTTACATTGCGACAGATTTATTTTAACTTTGGTACAGAATGGCTTAGATTATTTAAATCGTCATACGCATATTATTTTCTTACGTATTGGCGGAAGTGCAACCCATGCAGTGCTGTATGTGGCTGCGTCGTTTGTGGCACCTTTATAGGTGCATTTCCAACTCCCAATATCTTCTTCCTCCATTTGTGTTATTTCAACACTACAAATCGTTCTATGATTTGTGTTTTTCCCAATAAATTCGTAGCGATTATTGATTGCAACTTCCGTTCCATTGCGGTGCCAGCTGCATTCCACTTCAGCATCGAAGTTGCACATTAGAATAATTTTATCACCAATCATTGCAGATACATTGTTTGGACCAGCTTCAATTACGGGGTGTTTTACTTCGACTAAAAACAATATACAATTAGTATTCGCGTCGCGTAAAATGTATAGTATATGTTGCACTAGCTGTCACTCTACAACCTTTGAACAACTGAACTGATGTTGATCTAATTGCTATAGTCGAGGAATCAGCAAAACTTAAGCATTCCCACAATCCAACGTCAATGTCACGAAATGGGCTGATTTTGATGCTGCAATCCTTGGTTCCAATTCCATTTTTGGAATATAGAAAACTGTAGCGTCGACCTTTGATAACCATATTATTTTCCCTCCGATTCCAGGCGCAATTAACTTCTTGATTAAAATTACATGATAGAATTATTGTTTCTCCTATTGGGGCGTATACACTGGAAGAATTTTCATCCGTTGTTATCACCTTGCCTGCAATATTAAAGTACGCCATAATATGATAGCATGCAGGAAATTGGTGTCCCTAAATTTTATTTGTCCGATTTCAGGCAACTCGTCTCTTGCTTGTGGGAGTGAGTGGGCCAATTTCATGTCAAACCTTTCATACTGTGGTAATTTTTACACTATAGATAAGGTCACGCTGATATGGTAAACCAGTTATTTATATGATTGAATTAGTTTACTATGAAAAATGCTAAACATACTTTTCGCTATTAAGGACAAAATGTGATAGAATTAATTCTAATGACCAAACAATTTAATTGTGAATATTCACTTACCAGAGAGTAAATGTATGACGGAAGAGGTTAATGAATCCTCCATCCTCTGACATTCAAATATTCCATTATCAATGGTGTCTACAAATCCGTCTATTCGTATTCCACAATCTTTTGTATCTACCCCGTTGTTGGAATGTATATAAGAATATCTGTTGCCGATGTCAACTGCAAATCCACGTCGCGTCCATGCACAGTCAACATAATCATCAAATTCACAATGGAGTACAACTTTTGAACCGTTAGGAACAATTGCAAATCCATTCTTCAAATTCATACTTGTGGCTGAGGATGTTTGAAGGAACGACATGATGATTCCATCCACCTTGATTATTTGTTCTAAAAATACTGCCATTTTTAGACAACTTACGTAAAACTTGACAGCTTATATCCATATTCGGGTCAGAATATCTAAGAGAAATGAAATCTTTGTTCGTGTATTCTGTTTGATGGCCTAGTGGCAATCTCACGTAACAACAAAATCTCTTAATAAAAGTTCTTACCCTTCAAGACATCTTCCACAGTCATTTCGGGTTCCCGTGCATTTGTCTCCCAAAGCATAACTCCACGTTCTGTTCAATTGGTCCAAACATGGATAACATCCAAGTATTGGAACGTCATTTGCACCCATTGAACCCCTTATCTAATATCAAGTACAAATATTGTAATACGTTTAATATTGATAACCCATTTCGTGTATAAATTAATGCCAATAGCAATGTATTAAACCTAGCCAGAATGCCAGATTATATGAGGCTCTTTTAACCTGTGCAGAAGTAGTTTCTTATAAAACTGAAATTGTCAGCGCAAACGTTTAAAACGTCGTATTTCTTGTATAGCGTTTGTTCAAAACATTGTTGGAAGTGAGGCATTAACACTGCCATCTACATAATTAAAACTCATTTAAATCCATCTTTTTGTCTATATATTTATCAAAAATTTCGCCTACGGCTGTCTCTGAGATTTTTGGTGAAATGTGACAACTCTTCCTTTATAGATTTTCAAAAAGGTTCACATACATCGTTCCTATCATTACATGTATTAACATTTCTTGAAATCTCATTAGGAGTTTCCAAAATCTGTTTTGGTGGATTTAAAAAAATTCAGAAATTTTCCCATCGTTGGTAACATTTGTAAAATTATTCTTTGGTAGGTGCTCTTAAAATCCATTAATTTTGCTACAACTTCATAAGTGTCTAAATCACAAAGCAGGTGGGCGCTGATTAAATAAAAGCGTTTGAGAGAAAAAGTCTGGGAACTTAAGGTCTTCTGCAGCCTCTACATTAAATTTTTGCAGGCCTATAGATCCATTAGTTTTCCCAAAAAATTTGAAAAATAATTTGTAAATGTGGTTTCACCTCCACACGTGCCCACATCCCCAAAAATCCCGTATCGTCAAGAAATGAGTTGGAATTCATTCCCTGATGGGATGTGTGTAGTTGGTAGTGTAGTTGGTGTGTAGTAGACTGGTAGTGTGTAGTTGCTTAAAACTTACTAGTGCAGAACAGCTCCAGATAATTGCAACGGAATATAAAAATCCGACATTGCTCAGTTTGCCTCGTCTTTCCACTACATTTTTTGCTTTTGTCGCCTTTGGTCCAGAGCATGGGGTTGTGCCAGAAAGGATTTCTTTGGTACATGATGGGTGCCTTAATTGTTGTTCATCTTTCAGAACAGTGTGCTTTTCCTCGTTCCCAGCTCTACTGCCTTCTTGAGCGTTGTTATTGTTTATCATATGATGGTTTGGCTTCTTTGGGGCAAGGTCTTCCACTTTGTTCACATCAAACAGGCCTACAACTTTTTCTTCGTCAGAATCACTCGCTGGAATAATATTTGCAGAAGCAACATAAATTCGAGATCATTTAAACCATTAACATCATTATACTGTACATTCTTCAACATCTCTGATCTCAGGGTGCGACGGAGACTATACCACAGCGTTTTATCTTCAAAACATTAGACATGTGTTAGGGACATGGTTAATTTAATGTGAATCATTTAAATCTAGATTTATCTACAAGTATCTGTAGCAATCGATAACGCACACTATGAAACGATGAATCACACATCAATCCAAGAAAGTTTTGCACCACCATTATTGCAGGTCACTGCAAACCAATTAACAGCTGCCAATACTTGACATGGCAAGGTAATGTCCTGTACACCATTCTGGTCACAAAGGACAACCAGCTAAACAAAGTTACCCCTCATTTTGGGTTCCAAATATGGGTTGGGGGTCATTTTGCATTCAACCTAGGTGCACAGCATTAGTGTGTCCATATACAGAGTGAACTGGAGAGTTCAAATGGACCAATAAAATGGAAAAACCGGTTTCGAATTAATCTTGCCAGGCCATTTCATCTGCTGATGTCAACAGGTCAAGCTGGTCGAGGGCATCTAATAGTCATTCAACAAAATACTTGATCTATCTCTCCACAGGTAGCATCACCCCTACTCCATATTGGCCTTTTTCTGACACAACACACCCAACCAATTCGCTACAAAAGGACGACCAATAACTCTCTTGACTTATCCAATCTCAATTCGAAATCACCAAATTATGCAACAACCCCACAACCTAGGACTGTTAGCTCATTCCCAGCCTAAGATTAACAATTCAATGACATATCCCAACTCCACGTTAAATCGTATTGAAATGAAATGAATGACTGTATTGAAAGGAAAATTGTTTCTGACGGTTATTTTTTATTATGCCTAGCCCATGAAACGTCTTTAAACGCTCTACTGCGTGTAAGATATAACTGATATACAACATGTAGATGTACAATGGGATTGTGGTGCGCAAATAAGTCACATTTACCTTATTACATTATTTTCCTTGTCAAGTACACATGTACTAATATTTTGACTTGACTACTTGCACTCCATGCATGACGTATAAACGGTTAGAAAAGTTTTCTTAAATAAGCAGAAGAGATGAATTTCATTTTACCTGTTTTCCAGAATATTATCCAGGAAAGCTCTCCCGTACCTTCAAAATTCTTACACATTTTGATAATGATGCTGCATTTCTCAGCAATTGAGGATTGTGTTTTTATTACGTCGAATGCAAAATACAGCATTGAGTTGGCTGTTTGTCGAATCTTTCCTGAAATCATTAAAAAAAACACGTTTTGATGATCTTGGCTGAAATCTATCATTCCTGATCTAAATACGTCATGTGCTCATTATCTTGGTGATGATGAAAAGGAAAATAAAACTTTGAAACACATAATCCATTCATATCATCGACAATCGATATGTGATAATAGTAATTATACTTCAACGGTTCTGTACATGTGCAGCAGTTGGAATTTAAAAGGAATTCACTCCTGCCCCCTCCATCCTCGGCCATCTTTAAAAAATCTTCTAAATCATTGAATGAAATCTCCTATGTTTTTAAGCCACAAATGTTTCACTCCTTGGAAATCAAATGCAATCATGATCAATCGTTCGACTTGAAGATGGCTGAAGTTGCATTCGCTATCACCTATTGTTGTTCCTAATTGAATTTTAATTTTAAAGAATAAATTTTTTTTTTGTATAAAATATGACAGTTTTGCAGTTGATAAGGGTCGCCGGTCGCCTGTGCTGTGAAACACATTTCGAGAATCCACTTAAACGCTGATGAATCACTGAAAAACATACTTTGTCTTACCTTTATTAATTTCCTTGAAGTATTTCCAATCATGGTTTCCGAAAATCTCTTTCACGTTGTTGCTGCATTTTGCAATAATTGATCACTGCATATCCATTTCTTCAACGAAGAATGACATGTGCTTGCTTTTATATATACATGTAGGGTATAATATTTTTATCAGATGAAACGGGATGTGAGACAATCGATATGCAGGCTATCATTTGCTTTATGATCGAACTTTGACGTCAACTTCGAAAGTCTGTTGTTTCTGTATTTCCAGTTATCTGAATAATGTCAGCAGCATAAATGATTTAATTTCAGGAGCCTTTGGTTGCCATGCACCGTTAATTTATTTTTCTCCCTTTTTTTCAAATTATTTCAATTGATCCACAGATTTTATAATTTTTCATTAATTCCTTATTATTTTGCTATTACGTCGACATACTGTATTACATCCTACATTACATGTATATTTAATTGTAGACGAATGTACTAGAATGCTCCTTGCAAAAGGCTTTAGAGGTGGCTTTGGACAATACCCATTTTAATTATGTCAACTTATATAATATACTTCAATTTTTACAATCCTTTCAATCATTCAAACGTTAAGTGGTGGACACATAACAAATTGATGGAAGAGGAGAGTGTTTTGAAACGCGTTTGACAACAATGTTTTACACGCCTGTCTTACACGCGTTTTTAAATTTTGATATTACGTAGTTGGGTTGTTAAATTTTTGGTGAAAATGAATTGGAATTATGCATGTGCCCATGCATATAACACCGCGCATGTATTTATTATAACCAGTGTTCAAAGTGTGCATGTATTTAATTTAAAAAATCACGCTGTTTGTTTTGCAGGCGAAATATTGTATGCGTAATTTTTACTTTACAAATTATGCCACTTGAATGGCATAGGGCTCCCACAACCTGAAAAAACCTGGAAAATCAGGGAATTTCCCAAATTGATCCCGGTATTTTTTATGGAAAATTTAATTTTTTTTGCCTCAACTGCTGTAACATTCCAGCCTTTTCTCAAACTATCTAACTCACAAGCCAGTTGCTGTTTTTCTTGGTCAGACCTAGAATATCTGCTGCGTTCATTGCTTTCACGATTTGTCAAGACTGATCGAAGTAGTTACAGTAGCGAATCTTGAAACTGACACCCATCGGACATTCAAATTTCTGCAAAGACGTTTCTTGATCAACAAGGCTCCAAGTTGTCAAATTTGAATGTGCTGTAGATTGATACTGATTGCAATTGGCAAACATGTTTTGCTAGGTATGACAAGCCATCATAAGGAAAATTCCCCATTGAATTACAAATTGGTCGGCAACCTTTGTGCTTTGGAACCCAAAAAATCAGCACAAATTATGAAAAGGCAATCGAGCAGTTTCAACATGTCATTTCAGTATTTCACGATGCTAATCGAATCACAGCATTTGAGGGAATTTAGTTAAAAGCCGAGTTTATTGCATTTTGCTCTACAGTAGGGCCACTTAGAGAAATGTTTGCAGAATACAATATGTAGTACATGCACACTAAAACACATTGAATTTTCACATCTTTGGATATTTGCATCACAGATTTTAATGCTGTCACATGGAAATGATATGGTTTAATCGGAAGTTTCAATAAACAGTCTCATTTTCCAGGGAAAACATTTACAATTGCACCATTATTGATTGAAAATGTAAAGGCAGCAGATATAAAAAACAGCAAAATAAAGGGGAATAACAAGTGACAAACTGAGGAAGCCTTAAAGGCCAACAACCGATATGGCATTTGGAGCTTTAATGTTTTCAGCCGGCTATCAATTGCCTTAATCGATCCTAACCTATATCAAAATAGTTTTGAACCGATGTTCATAGTGCTCAATGCACTGATATGTCAGCAAAAAATCTTTGAAAATTATGATATGTTTGTATCGCCAAGTGGATCCTTTTGATTGATATCTTTCAGAACGCAGTGCTTTCGAAACGTTATCGTTCATCATCAAAAACAAAAATACGTATTAGACTGTTTTTTAAAAGCCCAAATGTTTTTTCCCAATGCATCGGTGAAATGTCCATATACGATACTTTGAACAAAAATGATAGGTTAAAATGAAATTTTCAATTAAATAACATATACTTGTTAGTCTGTTAAAGAGAATGGTGCACACTGACTAACAACTTTCTGTATAGTAATTGGGTACTTGTCCATTAACGGAACTACATATTATGTTAGGGTAGGTTAGGTTAGGTTAGGTTAGGTTAGGTTAGGTTATGTTAGGTAAGGTTAGGGTAGGTATAAACGCTCAAAAAACCTAACCTAACCTACCCTACCCTAACATAACAGGTAGTTCCGTTAATGGACAAGTACCAGTAATTGTTCTTCTGTACCTTTACAATAATTTTAACGTGTAATTCATTGCACCGCTAACCTAATTTTGGCTAATTCTCCCTGGTGTGGGAAGCGTGATTTTCAACTCCTCAGGTTGCAATGATAATAATTCATTGATTTGGTGTACCTTAATTTCCAAAATTGGCCATGATCAGCTGATTAATAAGATATCAGGTAACATGTATTTTGGGGGCGACCATGGATGTTGCATCGCCTTCACTTTTATTTAACCATTATTCATTAAATTTTTTTAAATGCATTTTCAAGACATTCAAATCCTAACATGCAAACCAACTATTGTAGTGATGAACGGAGTTTTTTAAAGTTTAGATTAATGCAGAATTTATTTAATTTTGTTCAAAACCATACCAATAACTCAGATCCGCAATTATTGTAATTTATTAAAGCAGTATACAATTGTGATATCACTGATCTTTTCATAGTGGGCGTGGGTGTTAATCTGGGGTTGAATTTCACCTTAGTGTTATATATGCTCGAGTGAATCTGTGTTAGGGGAGTCTGACGATTTTCTGGATTTATAATCGATGATCCCTTTAACTTATTCCATGCAAAATATAAAACCGCGGCATTGTTAATGCAAAAGGTGGTTCTTGGACTGTTGAATGGTGTTAGAAAGCAAGGTTTCTTAAAAATTATTTTTACTTTGCGTACATACATACAATCTTTGAATCGACCAATTCTTGAGCAAACGTCTACGAAAACGGATATTCTGAAATGCGGTCCTGGGTGGAAAATGTAGATATGGCCATATATGATTTACTCCATGTATGCCATGGCCAGACCAGAAATTGGACATGTATGAACGTATATTGCCATATACAGTATAGGTCCATACCACTGTCATATCAGACCATATTTGGCAATACAATTTTATATATATGCATATAGTTTCATATATGGCCATGCAATTTCATATCTGATCATGCATTTTTGTATATCGCCATAGATGGCTTATATGTAATTGATATACAAATGAAGATCTCGAAATCCAAAATGAACAGGGTCGGTAAACTTTTTTGCAAGCAGATGAATCCACCAGTCCACCTTACTATCAATTAGTAACGAATTAAACCCCATTCATATATTTGTCAGTATACTTATGTAACCATGGGAAAACGGCAGGATAACAAATTAAGAGTTTGTATATGGTCTATCAAGGTGTGATGAATTCAAAGGGGATGTGAATTTCAATTTTCCACGTTCAGGCAGCAGTGTACGCATAGACAGATACTGATGGTTAAAAGAATAGAACAAAAATGATGGTAGAGTGATCATGGACTGAAAGTATTACCATGCATCGATTTACTGTCTTTAACTATTTAAAGTCTGCAACTTTTCCTGCAATTTACCATAAAGAACTGATAGTGATTTTGTTGCCAACACAGGCACTGCCAGCAATAACCACGGAATAGTGTAATTCAAATACTTTTGTTAGTTTGGAAGCATCATCAGTTTTCAACAACTTTTTTCAAAGAATGATGTCGGCAGCCATATTTGTTGGCAGCATACCTGCCAATTCATCTGTTGTTCCATACAAGTTTATTCTGACTAGAAATCTTCAATCTGATTTTGATGAGATTAATCACTGGTTATCAGATATGAAGTATACAGTATATTATTATTGTGTACCTATGAATTGATTCCATCGGATAATTCAATTCTCAGTTTTACATTTCTGAGGCTTCTTGCAATTATATAAATTGTAAAATAACATGTTCAAAAAGTAACCAAAGTTAAACATTCAAAATCGCTTGGTTTTGAGGTTGATTCCAATTGGACCCATAAGGCACATATTGAGGAACTAATTATTAAACTAAGCAGAGCTGACCTGGTCTTTTTAGCATCAAACGTTATGTGGATAATAACACTAAAAATACTGTACTTTGCTTGGATAAAAAGGCAACTAGGATATGGCATCTAAATATATAGTTTTGCAACAAACTCCCCATTAAATAGACAACAGAAGACTCAAAATAGTTATTGAAATTTTATTGAACAGCATCTATGAGCAGCAGAGCATCTATCGCTCATTCTTGTACACTCTAACCGGAAAAAGTACAAATGGTAATATAATACAAACTTAACCATGCAGTATTTTCAAATTGCGAGTTGATTAGTTTCTAAGCTTCATATCTAAATATCATAATAATACGAAATTTCTGTTCTGGAAGATGTCATGCTGCGTTCGTGCTTCTAGCAACACATTATATATCTTTGTATCAGGTTGCATTGATAAAGGATGCTGTGTTGCTTTCTGTAAAATTTGATCCACTGTAATCAGGGCCGTATCAAGACCAAATTGGGCCTGATGCTGCAGCACATACAGGGCCTATATTTTTTCGGCATTGATGGTGCCCTAGGCAAGGCGGCCCACCGGGGGGTTTGAGGGGTACGGGGGCGTTCCCCCGGAAAAACTCGAAAGTAACTCGAAGTTTGGGTGCCCTTTGAAGGGGTAGAACTGGATGAATCACCGGGGGGTCTAGGGGTGTGGAAAACCCTCCGGGGAACAGGGGTGTCCAGGGGTTCTCCCCCGGAACATTTTATAAAATTGGATGCAAACTTATTAGTTTTGTCTGCTTTTAAGTGACATTTTAAGTGGATATCAAACTAAGGAGAAACGTAGCACAATTCTAATTCAATTTCCAAAAAAAAAATGTTTTTATTGACTTACCAGAATGATATCAACCCTGCAACGTTAATAAAATTATTTGTGTCAGAAATGGTGGAACACTGGTAGCAACTGAAACCTGGAACCCATTGAATTAACTACAGTATGACTGACTGTCCACTTTCACTAATGTTACCATTGGGCTATTACTCTGGTGCCTAAAAATACCAAAGTGAACCAGTCACAGGTAATCCTCAGATTGGGGTCACCGGTGGGTCACGTCAGTGCACCATAAGGTTTTACCCTTCGTGCTTAGTTCTCTATCATCAGTCGGGTTTAAAACGTTCTTCTTTTATCTGAGAGGTTCAGATTGTGCATCAGTCTTTACTTTTAAATGAGCGTTATTTTTGGCCGATTTCCTAAAAATATAATATTCGTACTTTAGTCTTACACATATTTATAATAAGCTCATTATACTTATTAAGTTTATAATGCATATATCACTGTTTATTAAAATTTGATACGACTAATATTTAAAATGGTTACCGAAATACTGTTAAAATTAATGTTTCATATAACAATTGAAGGATTTACATTAAATAAATAGTGGAGTGCCTGAACATTACCTGTGCGTATAAAATAAAGCAGTTATTATTCCCCCAAGGAGGATGAGTGCAACCACTGAAACGGTGACGACTATTATTATCACGTTATTATGGGTATTCTCTGTGAAGAAACACAATTTGAAATAAGTTTATATATTTAACGTATTCGACAAGCATATTAAAGGTGGGCGCAATGTTCAAATCATCTCGCTATCTAAAAAATTGTGAAGTTTCCTACCTTCGATCATAATTTCAATGACAGCTTCAGCCCTTCCATTTTCAAACGATTGATGTTCCGCCACGCATTCTAACATGTTTAGACCTGTTTTGAACTGGTTGGCATTATCAAGGAAATTCAATACAATTTCCACGTCGAAATGCAGTCCATCTCTAACTGTAGTTGGTGTTGAATTAAAATGTGCATTTTCCATCTGCCATCGTATTTGTGGCGCGGGATATCCTTGTTTTGAAACACAAAAGATAACTTTGCCGCCATCGTAAATTTTAATAGAACGCTTAGACCTGGTTGTACTTTTGATCAGGATTTCTGGAGTACTAGGTGCACCTTCAATGAAAAAATGAATAGTTTGAATGAAACGGCATGTACGAGTATCAGCTCGTCTGCAAACATTATTGCCAAAATTAATTTCAGTAGTTTAATTAAACAGTATATGAGCGTCATATCGACTGTACTGATCAGAATGGGAAATACATTAGTTTTATAATGAAATGACGCAATTTAAACATAAGGCATGCTTTATATTAACTTAAAAGTTAATTCAATGTTTTACTTCTTAAGATAGTATTAGCACAACGCGTTTACGTTTGGTTTTGCAAAGTTATATGGTCCTATTTGGGTTTATATTGTACCACACTGTAAACCGTAAAAGTAAATGTACATTTGCACCCCATATATCTTATATGTACCCAAAGAGATGAAATGATTTAAATATGTGTGCCTCGAGGTACAATATGAACATGGGAACACATGTCAAGGGTACACGTGCAATCAACATATGTACCCATAGGGTGTGTATATAGTTTCAAAACATTTGTACCCTAAAGGTTCAACATTTGTACTTTTTCCGTTTAGAGTGTAGAGACTTAACAAACTTTTCAAAATCAACGTAGCTATTGAAAATTCAAGGTTAATGAATTCTTTATCAAGTTTTTACTGGCTTTTTATAACAGATGAATCACGACGCATTCATGCAACGCAATATTTTGGGGAAACAAATTAATGTTTCAAAAATGCATATCTCGTTCCTTTGATACATGTAGATTGTTTTAATAATTTGCACAGTTAAGAATAGTCGTCGATGTCTTTTAATTATAATGAACATATGGAAATACCCTGCGCATTATTTGTGGACAAACTTTTTGCAGTCAGCATAGCTTCCTGAAAAAAGTAGAAGCAAAATTAGACAGCAGATACATGTAGTTTTTATCATGATTTATTATTTGTTCTTGCCAAAATATTACATTATGTTGATAACAATGATAAGTCGCCACCATTGAAATATACAAATATGTTATTGGCCAGAGAATCCTAAAAGGATTTCGTGATTATGACGGATTAGCTAAATTGATGTTTAACGTAGTAAATCATTGCATTTTATTATTGCATTGTACTTCATGTATAACATGCATCGTCGAAGTGTTCATTTTGTCAAAATACTACTTATGTAAGCTGCTAGCATTCTACAAATATTGGGACGCTTTCGTTATAACGATTTTTTGATACGTTTAAAGACAATTTTCAACAAAATCATTTACGATGTTACATTAAAGCACCATAATATATTATTTAATATTAATTGTTTGATCTGGTCTTGATAGCCTACAAATTTTGTCCTTGTTTTACACTTTTCACTTTCTGTAGTCTTCATAATTTTTCACTTTAAAGCAAATGCAAAATTTTCACATTTGAGAACCACTAATTACTTTAGCATTACTCTACCTCTAGTACATGTATTAGGTCGTTAGTATTAGGTTATTAATATTTTTATGACATGCTTTATTGCAATTTTTTATTACAAATATAATACAACTGAAGTTTAAATACCGTGTACTCTAGTAACATTTGTATTTTCGTTAAATTGCATAACACATCCGGGTCCAATATCCTGTAAAACAGGAAAATAAGGTGAATTACCCTTTTACTTGCGAAGTACGTCTATTCTAAAATATTTACTTGAAACTGTACCACGCAGTGCTTAACACTGCTCATCGTTGACCCTGAAGTTATCGATGGCTGTAACCTGCTTGTTCAAACCGTTGTTGATTGTTTTAACGTAAAACTGAAATATAATGGTGTTGATTGAGAACAAGCACTTGTAAGAAATGAAATCAACCAATAAGTTAAGGAATGACTGGTAAATTCTTACAGTGCCACTGCAGTATGAGTATCCATTGCATACGCCAGCATGGCCCTGTAATGTTTTTGTCAGCCAACTAGTTGAATTGGTTGCTGTTGCTGGCCAGGTTATTTCGATCACTTCGGATCCCAAATCAGTCACAAAGGAAAACTGAACGTAACTGCTAGCTTCGTCGACTTCCTGAGTTTTGTAGAAATAATCTATTGAGAACTTTGCAAGGTTGGGCACGTTGACTACTGGCACGCTGGTGAGTGTAGAGGCAGGAACGTCCTCCACCCAAAGGTAGTGACCGTCTTGATACCGAAAATGAAAAATGTGTTTGAAGATATTTTGGCTTCGGTGTTTAAAGTAAAATTCCTGTATTAGATTGTTTTTAATGCATCCTTAATATTCCTTTTGAAAATGTATAAAATTCAATCTATTTCTGGTGGCATCCCTGGTGGCAAAAGTAAATGTGAGTCTATATATTCCAATATTGTCAGAAAATAGTTTGGCCACACATGGATCTACCTGTGTATGGCCATAAACTTCATTGCATATCAATGTTCTCGTATGCGTGATGTCCACATACTTACAATTTCATTTATGGTCATACATGTCACTATATACAGGGTGCACATAAAGTATTTATCGAAAGACATGCTTGCAGACTATGCGTTTTACAACAAACAATTTAGACAAATGTTAGTTTCTTAAGGGGGAAGTGGAATGGTTTTATTTATTTTGAGGTCGGAGGTCATTGTCAATGTCATTTAAAGATCAACTCCATTTCCTTTAACTATCAGTTTGCATAATGAATCTTATTGTATACACACAAATAACCACTAGTTCCAAAGATATGAAGCAAACGTCATGTTTGCAAATGCATATGCAATGTTCAGCTAGTTACATATCTAACATAGAGCCAATACAAATGTATAATATAATACCGAATTGATTGGTATGATTACACTTTGCATATGGACATACATACATGTATATCACTTGAACATTTATAACAGTGAACATTGAAAACGACTTGCCCTACTATGGTGAACACGTATTGGCATTGTCACTATATAATGCATGTCCTAAAATTGTCACCATTGTTGTATCTTCCGCAATTACAGTGGCTCAACGTGAAAATGATACACCCTTTAAAACTGCTGTGATCACAGTCAATAATCGCAAATTACTGAGAA
>JAQFYZ010002568.1:0-16486 GCA_034695085.1 Cylindroiulus punctatus | reverse complement strand
TGATATGAATAAACATTATATTTTTCTCATGAGCAGGTTTAAAAAACTTTTCTACACGATTTATAAGTCAGGGAAATGATTTTGTAAATTTGAGTATGGACCCTGCGGGGGTGGTTTCGATTAGCTGCTCTCCAAATCGACGATTATTCCTCCTGCGCCACCACAAAATGGTAACTAATATGGAAAAGTGGTTGTCGTTTCCAAGTCAATAAACAGCATTTGCAAAATTGTGCCCCGACCTTTATCTGCAGTTGTGTTGATAGCAACAATGACAGCGGTTCAGTTGTCAATGAGATATTTTGAGCAAATAAACTGTATGCGTCAAACTGCAATTTTCTTTGGCTGGCCATCTCAGGACATTAGCTGGTTGCAAACATGTCCTAAAAGTGCTACGGTGAATAGTCTATGCCCTAGAACATCTTACACGGACCTTGTTTTGTCAAGCTGCTGACAGTTGACACTGCCTTGGTACAGGTATCAGTACATCCTCTGTCAAATGCAGGGATGTGACAAATGTGACAATTTCTGTAAAAAAATTGGGACAAATGTCCAATTCTTGAATGTGACAACACGTGACATAGCTGGCCACATGCCTGCAAATGCTTAAATATTTACATCAAAATCAGCACCTGACATCTTAAACAGGATGTCTGTTTTAGCCACTCCAAAGCTCAATTTAGTTCGCAGAACTGCTGGAATGGTAAAGGTCCATGTACTCTGAACAAATTTTGGATTAATTAATTGTCTCGGGCAAGGATTGAGTATAGAATGAAACATTGCATTCTACACGTGTATCAGAAGTGGCATTTCCCCCCCGATAAAGTTCAACTTTAGCAACTGTGCACTTTTTACACACATAGCTTTCCTTTCCATAACGATAAGGTCACCTTTAACCCTTCCGAGCTAGGTTCCGGAAGTGATCCTATTGATCCGATATACTTCGGGCCAGTTATTCTTCCATTAAAGAAGCCAGGTCCGTGCATTTCCGGTGCAGTTGAATTTGGACAATTAGGATGCATTATCATCGGTTCGTACTTGGCTGCCCAGTCGATAATGATTTATTGGCATTCCTGGCTGCGCGCGTTTGTTTTATGGCCAAGTAACGAAAGCAACGCTTGATGTTCCAGGTTGACCTCAAGAATAGCTGTAAGTTTATCAAACGGAAATCAATATTCAATAGGCCTCATGCCGCGTTAGGCCTACCAGGCTAAGTCAACTGCGAGACTGGAAATCTGTCGTGTTGGTTACACGAGGCAGAGCTCGAGATGACCGCTTGCACCAAGAGGCGTTGCTTAATCGGGGATTAAGTGCGCATCTTGAAATCGGGGTATGAAAAACCCTTTACGTGAAAAATTCCAGGGTTGGAATGTCCTCCCAAGTGCACCATCGCATTGCATAACAAACCAAGGACTTGGAGATTATAAATGTTGGCACTAATCTCCTTGCACAGGCCGAAATTAAGACACTGATACAGTTCAAGGCTCACCGGAGATAAATGCGCGAGTGTGCTGGATGAAAAAGCTATAAGGCAATAAGCAGGAGTTTAAATGAAATCAAATACGAGGCTTGAATAAACTGTAGTTCGGTCTGCGTGGCACGCTCGCATCGTTAATGGTTGGGTTACGTCGGTTATTAATGAACAAGGAGTTAATTGAGCACTGCCTTGACGCGCAGTCAAGTTCCGAGGAAAACAGTGGATCCCTCAGTAGTCAAAGTTGCTCGGTTAGCTAATTTCTGGCAATGTTTAATTACGTGACGCAGCAATTGCTACGCAAAAGAAACACCCGCAAGTTTTTCCTGTTCCTCTTTGTAGATAGCCTGTCCAATTCTGTAAAAACAGAATTACATGATATCTATTCTAAGCAAGTATTTTTTGCATGCCAAATATCCGGATTTTACAGAGGGTTTATCATCTGGATAAAACAATGACAGCATTTTTAGTGCACCCTGCGAAAATTTTTGGCAGTAGTTTTTGACTAAGAACGAAATATTTGATGGAGTGCGAATTTTAAAACAGAAATACAATTCTTTAATTGTCATATTGTGCGCAATTACCAGCCACCTGACGATGATTACGTCTACATCTAATGTGAGAAATTTGTTATTGATTTTAATAGGATTATCACTTGATAATTAATCATGTGGGTGTTTAGTTAAAACTATCACATGTTAAAAAGTTTATGTTTAATTCTTACAAATCAAAGTTGAATAATATAAGTGTAACAGTTCATAGCAAGTCGATCAAATAAAACAAAAAACGTTATACTACGTTTCCACCGGAATTTTGAATTGTGATTGGTGGCCGAACCAACAATTCATTTTTCGGTGGAAACACTCAACGAATGTTGATCCAAAGTTAATCGTGATCCAAACAATATTCGCGAACCAATGACTGAGTGACGTCAGGCAGTGTCACCACTGAACTTTTCCATGCAGCAATGTTATCCCTATACGCAAACCTATGAAATCCCTAGCGTACAGCATATCATAGGAAGCGATTAAATTGATTAATACGTTTGTAATTGCAGAACAATCAAGTGAGTTGCTATTTCAGTGCATATTTTAAGGTTGTATCATATGGGGGGGGGGGGGTGCCAGCATAAACATAAGTTACCAGCACGTGGCAGCAGTCGAAACTATGAAGTCCGTGCATGCAAAATAAACGAACACCCTGTAAAAAGCAGCCAAATCCCATCATGCAACGCGAAATGTGGGTTCCCTGTGGAAACACGAAATTTTTGTATTATGATTGCTATGATTGCTAGCAATCATAATACACTAATCATTGTTCATTTTGGTGGAAACGTATATATTAGGGTAACGATGACCTGTGTACACATACAATCCCTATTGCTAACAACGCCAACCATGGAACCTTGAGAGGAGCACGATAAAGAGCAAAAAGTCAACAGTCATATCTCCAAATGAAGTGAATGAAGGGTTCCTGGTACAGTTTGCTGTAATCGTCGGCAATTTGGAGTACGTTATCGTGACACCGCCATTTGCGACCGTCCCCATTGAGCGAAATTACGTCCAACCTGCTGGCGAAAAGCGAATAAATGAAAAAAAAAAAACGAGACCTCTCGGCAGCACCTCCGCTGTGCGTTGCACGGTTTCGTGCGAGTATGATGTTAACAAGATCCAAAATTGATTTTGGATTAATGCATTTTGCGTGCGGCATTTGGTTGTTATTTATTGAGCACATCCCGGCGCATCGATCTGCGCGGGGCCCAAGATGGCCGCCAAGGGGACGTAGGGGAAAGTCGATTTCGTCACCAACACGAACACGAAAACGTTATTTGGGTCAAAATCGCGAAAAGGAGGAAGTGGATGTGATGTCTCCCTATCGTCGTTTGGCGATAACCTATCAATTCGCGACCTTTTCGGTTGTCCGATCGATGGCGCGGCGCGCTATCAATGACGGGCTAATAAGGAAAGCGGGCGCGGATTGCTCTACCGGAAACCGCGCGCTCTTTATTTGACGATGCTTCGAAACGCCTGGTTTTTTTCGCGTTTCGACTTTTGAACAAACACCCGAATTGCGGGTGGGGGTGCCGAGCCGAAACTGATGTCCTTGTCACCGTGTTTGCCCTCGCCTCAATCAGGCCGCGTTATTAGCCGCCAGGGTATCATTGCTGCCCAAACTTCCGGTCCCCCATGGCGGCCAATTAGGCACGACCTTGTACCCTGTCACCTGCAGGCGGCAGCGCCCCCAGCGGCGCACGTCATTCCAGGCCTGGGAAAAGTGGCGTCTTGTCCATAAAGCCCGACTGGCAGTTTCGCAGTTTGCATCTTAATTCGGCTTGCGTCACTCGGAAACATCTAGTTCAAGAACGGAGACCACGTGACCAGCACCATGACGCGCCTGATGGAATGCTGTCACGAACGCTTTGGCCAGTCACGAGTCTTCCAGAACAGAAGTTGCCTGCATGAGCAACGGAAGTTTGCATGCAGAACAGGCCATCGTGATGTCATGAATGCGCCAGCAAACATTAATTTTGGGAAGTTCCTTCCAAGGCCACAGTTCTAACAGGCCAATTAGTATGTCAAAGTGCGAAACTCCTTGTTTTGGCGGTGGATGCGTTGTAACATGGCGCAGCAATTAGTGCCCAAATCATGCAATGCAATTAACTGATTCTAATTGGGCTGTATCCTCTTTCTGCATTGTTGCTTTTATGAAGCTTTACAGTTGCGGTACAGTTAATCTTATGTTGAAAATGTGTTCCTAAGGTGCATGGTACAACTCAACATTGTCATTTTCGGGTATTGGGCAATGTTACGTCATGCTGGATGACCCTCATTCCCCAAAGTCATTGCAGGATTGGCAAGTGTATCACTTCTGAAACATGAAAAACTATTTGCTGTCTACATGAACTTAAAACGACATTTCACATTGTGAAGGAAAATGTTTGCTCAATGGAAAATTCGGCACTATTTCCCCCATTTACAGCGTGTGTTATCATTGTCTTAAACTGCAGCATTGTTGCATGATTGAGGCGTGAAATCACCGCCCATGCTTCAAGTGCTAAAGCTAAACATTATGTATGGAATATTGATTTCGTGCTCCACTAGAATAGGCCGCCACACACTTGGTAGTAAACTGATCATGTCAGCACTTGTGTACAGTGGCCCCATTCATGACTTCTGCAGTGATCGGTTACATCCTAACTACTTCACCACTTTCGAAAGTTGTATCAACCGATTTTGTAACAGTTTCCATGTAGCCTTCAAGTCTGCTTAGACGAGTTGCATTATGGGATGGGAGAGCCTTCGGGGCTGGTTTCACAAGGCTGGACTGATTAACCTGCCCTGGAGGTTCTCCAATCCCATGATGTAACACCAGGGTTCATACGCACCTGGAAAATCAGGGATGAGCAAAATGGTCAGGGATAGTCAGGGAAAATAACAGCTTTTTCAACAAAATAAAATTGAAAAATAAATTCCATCCCAAAAAATACCCAAAAAATAATTTTTTACATGTTTATTAATTATTTTGAGATTTCTGCTGACCATTTCCAAAAGTTGATATAAAAAAACATTATATTTTTCTCATTAGCAGGTTTAAAAAAATTGTACACGACTTCTAAGTCAGGGAAATTTACTTTGGTTGTCAGGGAAAGTCAGGGAAATGATTTTGTAAATTTGAGTATGAACCGTGAACACGTCTAAGCGAGCATGGAAACAATTGAAGTACAAACATTTCATTGTGACCACACAATACTAGGGGTAGATCTCGTTACAGCTCCAGTGGGGATTAGAAACTGAGAAAAATTAGGTTTGCAGGATGGCCTCTAAATACGTGACGTCATCACTCAGTAATGGGGGTAAAGGGGGGGGGGTCAGTCTCACAAATAAGGCGTTGTTGCGGCACGTTGTTTACGTTCGGTGGTGAAACTCGACCTACGGACTGAAAAGCGCCAAGGAGATTTATTTGGCGTGCATTTTTCAAAATTGGAAACGGGTGCAGACGACGCGCAAGGCTATTTTTAGGCTGGCGGCCGCCAAGCTTGAACCCTGACCCAAACTGCGGGGATGTAGGTTACACTCAAGGTCCGCAGAGAACAACACGCCAATTACCACATCGTACGCTGCCCACACCCCAATCGATCCCACGGGAAAGGGGTATCAAGCTGGAATCCAGAAAAAAGAACATCGGACGCCATCTTGCTTTTGTCGAATTTCAGAAAATCGAACGAGACGCCATCTTGCTTTTGCCTAAATTCAAACAATCGAAAGAAACGCTGGTGCAGGTTTCAAAATCCAACCCTTTCCGAAGCAGTACGAGCGTAAATGATTAGGATAGATCAACGCAACATTAATACACCGTATACACGAGCCTGATTTTCAGACCCACCCCACGCATACAATGCCGAACATAAATCAACCTTCGAAATTCCTCCCAGCCACTAATCACACGCAATTCCCCGGCTTGTTTTTTTACCTGCGTTTCCTCGCAGATTTGCGATTACGCCTTTACTCCTGTCACGAATGATTATTGGGTCATGGCGACCATTGTTGACGACGCATGACCTCCTGACCCCGATGCTAATCCGCAGCCATCCACCAACGGTTTTCTTGCCACAGCCAATTTCGGTGATCATCTTGACGCTTTCTTCAACGGTTGTATTCCGAGTGGGGGTTTTAACACACTTTTCAACTTCTGAAAGGGGTTTTCGACGCACTTTCTTGAACTCCAACCTCGACTCTTGCTCGCGAACTTGCGGATGCGGAAATGACAGCTGTGCTGCCACTCACCTCTGACCCCGGCCCAATGCGGGACAATCGGAAAAGTGACAACACTGTAAAATTATTCGAATACATGTATTTATGTTTCTCCTCGAGTACTGATGGTCCGGGACAGGTGTCAGTTGACGGATATTCGGTTTAGGTGATTTGGAAATTAATTATTAAATTGAAGTATTCTTAAAGCTAGGCCCACGTGCGTTTCAAAGGTACCGTTGACTGATTACGTCATTAGCGACCATCTACAGGGTGCCTCGTGATTGTTGTTGGCATAATTCTCGAAGTGAGTTTATAACTTGACGCTGTGGGATAGCAGGGAAATCGGAAAATTTGAAATGGAAAGGCAGGTATCAAGGAATTTTTAATGGGCTGCTGAACTTTCCTGGCGTATGTATACAGACAACATCCTTTGAAAATTACAAAAATTTTGCATAGCAAAAATTGCGTAGTTGATGTAATGGTGCTGAAAGTCATTGAATGTTTAGTAACAAGCTTGTCAACGGCGTAGTAGACAAGTTTTATCTTACATTCCATAGCCGGTGTGTTTATCAATAGAGAATATCAGAACTAAAAAATTTGTGAAAGTGAAAATCGCACTGATAAGGCTTCTGTCCATTTGACAGCTGCCATTAATATCAGCCATGGAGAGCCTCCAATTTCTGCTCACTCGATGCGGATAGTGGCTCTTGATAGATTGCAATGAGAGTGAAATTTCCACATTAACTCTCAGAGCGGTAACTCTTCGGAATAAGCCAACAATGGCGGCCACGCTTTTTTTTCTACGGAGCCTGTTACGGATACTTTTAGATTAGGTTAGGTCAGGTCAGAACTGGCCCCCTGGACACCTTTTTGACCTGACCTAACCTAACCTGACCAACCTTACCTTACCTAATCTAAAAGTATCCGTAACAGGCTCCGTAGAAAAAAAGCGTGGCCGCCATTGTTGGCTTATTCCGAAGAGCTACCCTCAGAACCACTTGATTTCCGCAGACAGCTCTTGGCAGTCCATCGAAATAAGGAACACGAAATTATACATGTCTTACGAACTACAGGCAGACTGCATTACATGTACTACACACTGTGTTTCCCAGCCAAGATGACGTGTGACGTCATCACACGTCCACTGTGAACGTCGGGGACAGCAGCGCCCTCTGTGTCGCCATTTTTGGGATCCCCCAGCCCCACTTCTAAAAAGACAAGCACGTGTTTGGCATTTTGGCGTTGCGGAATGCAGACTTTTTTTTAAATGCACTCCAGCACTTTTATATTCGAAGTGTGTGCGGGGCTTCAGCAGCTGTTATCAATTACCTATCGTTTTCGTGAAACCAATCGAAACACCGCACTGTAACCTTCAGACGGCAGATTTTTTTGCACGTACACTAGTACACTAAATTCGGATGATGCAAAGCTTACAGTTTAGCTTTCGACACCTACAGCGCCACGCGTTTCGATAACGAAGTGGAAGCGCAGTGGCGCCATCTGTGTCGTGTAACAGAACCCCACATTTATTGGCGTAAGTTTCAAGGTGCCTACTAGTCCTGTCAGTCAGGTAAAAGCAATGAAATTTCCACGGGCCTAATCTTGCCCCCATCAGAGGTTATTGAATGGGATTTGCTAATGTAGCAATATTTGCTGAAGCCAGCAGGTTTTTTTTTTTTGCCATTCTTGTTACATGTATTTGCAATTGCAACGAACGCCCACCCACGCATGTCCTGCCGCCTACGCAAACGCAGCCGGCCTATGCTCTCGGTGTGTTCATCACACCCGAAATAGTTGATGCTGAAAATGAGAATTGGAAGGGCCCATTCGATGACGCCTTTGAAACAGTCGAAAAATGCCCTTTTGTAACCATGGTGACCGTCGAGCACGTGTGCGCTCCGTAGGGACGCTGCAATTGAAGAATCGTTGTATTGGCGTTTGGAGTCTGCAATCTGCTGTAATAGACCCTTGGCCTCACGATTAGAGCGTGTGTTGTCAAATGCTCGAACAAAACAGTTTCTAAGAGCACGAAATGGATATACAAGAGGGCGTCAATAGAGCCGTGGTCATCGTTTCGATCGTGAAGGTGAGTGTCGCACTTCCTCATGCATGAAGACGACACTCCATTGCTGCATGGAATGTGTCATTACTCGTATCTGATTCCGACCTGGAAAAGGTCACGGGATATGGGTAGCTATCGAAAAAGTCAAGGAGTTTCCCATTATTATGATAGTTTTCTCGGATGAGATTTTGAATTTCAGACTACTCGCAAAGTTGTGTTGGGCTAAATCCAGTATATACAGGTCATGTCGCATATTTCTTTGCATATGCAAAGTTAGTGTTAATTTTGGCATACATGTACATAAGCTTAAACAAGTAATTTTCCTACTGTACACTTATACATTGTAATGCACTTCTGCTGAAGGCAAAACGTATTTACGACTATCAGATAATGTCGAGGAATTCTTAAATTGTCAGGGAATTGACATAGTTCACCCTTATTTGCAAAGCAATTTTTTCACTTAAAAAAGTGTGTTCGATTCAGGGACTTCACAATAGTTACCATGGCCTAATAGCTGCTGTGTTGAACTGCCATGCAAAGTATCACGGAAATTGCTGAAAATTTGCCAGGGAATGTAGGGAAATCGACTATGATTATTATACAAATTTAATAATTTGTAATAATAATAAAGGCGTCATTTCCAACAGGCGTCATTTGCTTACCACTTTCCAAGAAATACATGTACACCCCATGTAGGCTATATGAAAGTGTTGTTTGTTTTGTCATGGAAAATGAAAATAGTCAGGAATTTCATTTTAAAGTGTCATGGGAACCCTGTCCATTAGCACCGTTAAATTTCTGCCTTGGAGAATACAGAAAGTGGGATAAAAATGATCATATATAAACCATTAGTTTCGTCCATGTACTGCCTAATGTTCACTATTTAACAGTAAACAGTCGCCATATTGATTCCCCTCCCACTGGAATGTGTGGGATATCTTCCCACACATTTTTTTCATTCAGCACTGCCTATCACCAAAAAACCCAATAAAAAAGTATGTTTTATCCAGCATGGATTAAGTTGCCTCGGATGCTGGTAGCAAAGTTCTCATTAGCATATTTGCGCGTATTTAACAGCGAAAACAGGGCAGTTTTATAGGTTGAGAAACTGCAGTTTGAGTGGCAACACAACTCGTTTGCCTCTTGTGCTCCCTAGGGGGCGCGTTTGTAACACTACTCAAAGGTGTTACACCAGACCCACACACTTTTCGTTTGTTAAGCAGCAATCGGAAAGCAAATCCTTTGATTCTGAAAATATCTTTGAAAAGCAGCGTATCTGGATCATGTTGTGCTTCACGTTCTCCTCCATTAATAGAATATAAATAGGCAAAGTCATCCTTCGTTTGTGTATTTACGTTGAAAGCGAAAATAGCTACTTGAGCAACAGCTTTTCAAAAAAAAATGGGCTGGGTAACCACGTGTTTCGATTTGAATGATAACGCGCGACAAAAAAGGGGTAGTTGGCTGGCTCGTTATTAATAGTGTGTGACCCAGGCGCAGGAATTTGCGACGTCTTCACGCTCCGAAGTGATTTCGGAAACATTTTTTTGCTTTGTTTAGAAACGGTTGACCGGGCAACAACTAGTTGACTGTTTAAGCGCATTACCCCCTTGAGAAGAAATGCGTGCCAAAAAAGCGAGCTAAAATGGGAAATTTTTAAGGAAGCCAGTTAGCCACTTTTTAAGGGAATGGGAAAAAATGCAGCGAAAGTAGCACAAATTCAATTTTCGCGCCCTGCTGACACGGGGTGGCGCTGCCAACACACAGTGTATGTGATAAAACGATTCCAATTCGATGATACCAAAAATGAAATTTTCCGCCATGATATCGCTGGAAAGGGCAGATGTCAACGTCTTTGCATTTTTGGTGGGTTGCAGATATGGTTCTTAGAAAGCATTGACAACTATTTTGCAGGCGTCGTTCAGTTTAGAGCGCGCCATTCAGAGTCACTGTCTGCGTAATTTGCTTCTGGTAATTTAGGCTGAATTTCGGTAAATACTGCGTGTCTACATAGTCATGCATTTTGCTAATGAGGGAAGTTGGCAGCGCCCACTGCGTCGTCTTTGTTGGATGACAATTAACAGCAGCGGATTATCTAATCACAGCCTTGCCTCGACTACTAAACTTGATTTTAAAAAAAAAGCATGTTGAACTGATTGATCGGTTAGTTTCTCATGTATCAGAGCACACATTGCGGTATCTGCTCCGAAACAATTCTTGTCAAGTAACTTTAGTAATGAGGAAAAACATCATGATCATAATGATGACTGCACCTAGGCTATGCTTAACAATGAGATCTAAGGTACAATGCCACTTTACAGTACCTTGCAATAATCATGAAAAATAGTGCAACTTGTAAAACTGTTCTGTCGTACATTTTCACTTCATATTTACTATAGGCTTTGTGTATTTTCACCCTTTATTTTACTGTTTGACCGTCGAGTCGTCAACTTCTTCGAAGCTATTTTAACTCACATTCCAACTGTGCCAAAATTTCGCACGCAGCTTAATTTCGGCAGCATTTAATTGTCCAATATCGCTTCCTTTAAATGTAGGAAAAATGCATTTGAAACCATGGTGCCCCAGAATGCATTTCGAAGGCAATTATAATTTATTTTCTATCATTTGCTGCATTTTTCCTGCACATTCTATATGCTTCATTATTGAATGCCACATTTGAAGATGGGGGATTTTGCATGATTTAACAGTTTTCTACACTTGCTTGGCAAGTACTATACACAGTATGTGGCAAGTTTTTTGGGTGCAGATAATGGCACATGGCCTATCAACCGTACTAAGTGCACCTGATCCGTACTGATCAGGCGTTTACCACCCATCAAAACAGCAGGAATAATGTCACTGAAGGAATTTGGGTTATGAGAAAAATTGCGCGAAAGTGAAGCAGGTTGACTTCGTTTTTAGACCTGTTGGTGTAAATGCATTCACGCTGGGCTGTTTTTAAAAAACTAGGGTTAAATCGGGTGCGTCACGAGCGGTTTCGGGAGCACGGACTCAAATGCGAAAGGCATTAAAGGGGTTGAGATTGAGATGATTTGCTTTATTTTCGTTTAGGGGGCTTGGAACGGGAACAGCGTTCGTGTATTGTCCTTTTTTTGCGCTAGGTGGTTTTTCACACCCCCTTCCTCGTGCCATATTTAATTGGATTACATTAAGTAGGTCTCTTCCTCTTCCTCCGCCATTTTTGAGGATAAAAGTTCAATCCGAAAAAGGCGATGGTGGCAACGACACCACTCGTCAAAGCGCTAATTAAACAATTCCATATCAAACGCCGGGGTAATTAGGTACACCTGCTCGATAAGAACTAGTGCCCGATGGATTAAACGCTGGAAATTTTGCGAGTGAAACCAGGCCGGTTCAACGCATTGTCATTTGGAATCGGTGACAAAAACAAAGTTGCTCAACTTGACGTTCGCATTCACTCTTTAAAAGGGTGGTTTTAACAATTTCAATTATCCTAATTATTGGACACACTAAATCCAAACTCGTTTCGAATCCATTATCAAGTGTGCATTCCGAAACGAGCTGCGCGTACTGCATTCAGCTTGGACCGCGCAGTGCATCATGGGGGTGGTCTTATTTGTACAGGGCGTCTCAAATTATAAAATTTAAATCACGCTGGCAAGGGCTATGCAGGATGAGGTTAAAGATGATGAACATCACAGTAAAACCTCCCTATAACAACCATTCATGAGTCTTTACTACCAATAATTCTAGAATTCTGTATAGATTTCAACACAAATAGACTGGTTCGCAGAAATTTAATGGAAACTGTAGAATTTGTCGATGTTGGATACTACACGTGGTTTGAGGTGCAGCTTGAGCATCTGCCATTAAAAAATCTCCAAATTTGAACAATTTCGAATATTAGAGTGAGGTAATGGCCTACAGATGTTCTTATAAATTAAAAGCAGAAAATCCATAAGCCTGTGAGATTGTTCAAAACCTGTCTCTACAATTTATACTTAATAATAATAATTAATAACAAGATTATGTATATGTATGAATTGTTTTCATTATTAACCCAACGTGCAAAATTGTTAAAAGTCACTTGATGGAGGTTGCTTTTCACAACTCGGTTGTAAACGAGTTCCAACACTACCGATAGAGGACACATTGCAAAACTCGGTTTGGGAATGCAAATGTCTACGTTTCATTTCCCCCTTAAAGTAAGGTTCGAGCCTGTTATTGTGAAATGGTAGAAATTGCGCGTTATATATAATTTGGCGAAGAGAGCAACAAAAAATCCCCTTCCCCGCTTCCTTTTGCAAGGGTGGCGAAGAAGTCAATGAATCTGGTTCTTCTACTACTGCGAATGAACCGAGGAATGCAGTGACAACGAGTAGTGAATAACAGCTCAGCTGGGCCAATGTTAACATACTCCCTTCTCAACTTGTTGGTTCGGTCGACACGGTCATTTCCCACCCCGTTTTTTTTTTTCGGTTGCTGTGTTTGCAAAAATTCGTTTCTCAGGGACCTCCCCATCCCTGTCCACCCTATTCACATTCTCACCCCGAAACACGAGTCTGGAGTTGCTGAACTGGAAAGCGCATCCCCTCGGCACAAACGAACGTCATTGCTCCTAAACGGAATCCATATTGAGTCTCACGCAAACGCCCCAATTTTTACAACTATAGTAGAACCACGAAGTGATGGAACTGGGCTGAAAGCGCCGACCAATCCAATCGCCAGTTTGCGATTGACTACGTCTGGTATTTCGCATGCAGCGCCACTGGTGAGAGGAAGGAGCTCAACAACCAAAAAACATTGGAGGCGCTTCAGCTCGAGGCGTCAGCCATTTTCCTTTCAACAACTAAAAACCAGGAATCCCTAATCGATAAGCGACGCCTCTCTGATTGGCTGTCCTTCAGTTCCATCAGTTCGTATTTCTGCTACAGGTTATCGTTTTCTGACTGTCTCATTCAGCGCGTTCCTAAAGTCAGTTGGTGAGCTGCTTTTAATTGCTGATAGGATTAGCTGGCAACGAAGATCTTTGATGAATTAAAAATGTTAATTTATCATTAAGTCACTGTTAATGAAGTCGGCCGAGAAAGTTGACTGATGTTTTCTGATGAGTCTCGGCGTAATCATGGTCTCGGTTAATCTTCTAAAATTTTGTCTTTGTCATTTACGTCATGGGTTTCTGACGTAAGCAGTTAGCTGGATTCGCTTAATCGAATGCACATTGAAGGGTGAAAGGGATAGTGATGTAAGTCAAATTTTGAGTGAAGTGCAATACTGCAATCTGCAGATGGCAAACTGTTATATTTTAACATTTTCGTTCTTTGGCATTCTCGTTAGGTAGACTTGTCAATGATGATGAAAACTAATGGCCATAAAATTCCATAAAATTCCAAGCAATGTTTTCAATGAGTAACTTATTGTTTTAATTTGCACGAAGAGGTCGAAAACATCATTTTTAAGTTTTAAAAAGTTCATTGAGTTGCCCCATGTAACAAAGTGCACGAAATGTTTTCTTAATAGCTGATGCATCTTCTGGAAAGCCAAGGAATTCTTAAAAATGGCAGGAAAATTTAGATAATTTATAATTTAAGTTTTGCATAACGATGCATGGCAATTATAATATGGATGTGCTATTCTAACCAGAGTGTCACACGAGGCGTTTATTGGCTCATTTTGGGAGTCCCCCGATGATAAGGAGAAAATATCGTGTCAAATGTCATGGAAGTTACTGAAAAGTAGTCGGGGAATGTCCAAAAAATCAAGCTGAGAATTGGGATGGGAACCCCGCATGATATGGGACACAATGCGTGAATAGGGGAAATCCCACATCATCATGGGTTTGCCATTAGTCATTTAGGCCTATGTGCTGTTCAGTATGCTTATTGAAAACGCAACCTAAATAGTTATACCGAAACTTGTTGGCGGGGAAAAACACACTAAACGGAGTTATCTTAAATTCAGACCAATGTACACGCGCACATTAACGGTTTTTGAACACTTTTCAAAACACCATTACAATAACATCAACTATGCTTTGCGAGCAACCTATTACGCTTATCAACTTCATATCAAACTAAGCCATTGTTGAGGAAAAAATGAATGGTAGATTGCAATGCACTTCGAGCGATTTATATCGCCACCAAAAACAACAATGCACAACACCGTACGAATTGGCTAGGTTCGATCACTGCACTAAATAGCAAACCTATAATCGTCCCGTCAAAAGAACAAAAAAATGGCGTCGTTCAGACCAATAGGATGCGATTTCCTGTTTGCGATTGTTCCATCCAGTAATATGACAACGAGCATGGCAGCCATTTTCCTCGTACCGCTGAAACACCTGAAACAGTACGTCGATAAGCCGAATCTCTCTGATTGGCTGTAAATTTTTTTGTTCTTTTGTCGAGACGACCAGTGTGGCCAAATCAGGCCCAATTTGTGGCAATCCATTCCCGCTGCCTTGGCTACTACCAATCCAACAAGGGTGGAATGGAGGGACCTTGATCACAAAACGGCTGAATAAAGCAATACTGCATTGTGACTGGCAAGCCCGAGGTTGTTGCCACCAAAGACGGAGGAGCCGAGACACGCCATCATGGGGAACAGAAAACAAACGAGGTTTCACCGAATTTACATAAAAAATGGTGGCTTACACCGAAGAGGTTCGGATGAATATAGATCAAACTGGCAGATATTTCGGGGCAGCAAAAATGCTGGTCATCAACCCAAAGACTCGATCCACTTCCTAACGCAGAAACAATGTGACCCCCTAAAGGGTTAAACGACCAAATGGTTCGGAGCGAGGCACTCCACGGGTCAAGGTCAGCCAGGAGGAAGTGGACGACTGGCACCTCGTGACCTATCCGTGACCGGGCCCTCTGAGGCCACTCCACAATTAGCAGCTATTGTCTTTACCTACAAGCCACTCGTGCATATTGATGAGCTGATTGACCAAGTTTAGAGCAAAATCTTCAGTTGTAGTGATGATGCTGGTTGAATGTGTCCATGCAAGCATTGATGCCAAATTTTCAATGCTTGCTTGAATTAAAGTATGCGAATGGTTTGCACTTCCATGTTCTATCCCATGAAGATCCCATGTTGTATGATTTTCATGATGCTTCTTGGGATGGTTGCACACTGCCATGATGGTTGGATTGCATCCAAAGGTTGGGTGCAGTTTGGTTGGATCCAAAACTGAAAGCGTGTGGAAATTAGCTGAAGCAATTTCTCAGGACGTTCGTCAGAAGATCTTATTTGTATGTTTGCCAGAAGAAGGCCACAAATTAGCAAAATCAGGTGTTCTGCCAACCCTATGGATTGTTTGATTGCATGTTTTCAAAGACTGAAAGCTTGTGTTCCAACCAGGGGCGTAAGAAGTTGCGAAGATAACCAACCTTCTTATTTCCTGCATATTCTCTATATTTTCATTGAAAATACCAAAATCAAACTCTTCAAGGCCTATGAAACTAGTAACTTCTAACTGAAAATTTCGTCAGAAAACGAAGGACTTGAGCAAACAGCCCACTATTTCAGCTTGGTACAACTGCCAACCCTTTGAACCATGCAAAACAAACGATTCCTTTCAAATAGGTGCATTTGGCGTGTAACTGCCATGGCCACGCTCCATGCACCGGTGATTGTTCGCTTCTCCCCGGAAGCTTGAACTTGTGAACTGAGCGGACCCACATGTCTCGCCACGGGGATTGTGCCCGAAAGGCCAAAAATGTGAAAACTGCTCCAGTTTGAGCCTCCCACAAATCGGTACTGCCCCTTGCACCTCCAAGAACCGCACCTACTTCCGCCTCTGATGTTGCTTGTGGAGGCAGTTTTTGAAAATTCAGTAACTATGGATACAGAGATGTGGCCGATGTGACAAATGTGACAATTTGAAACCTATGTGACAAAATGTGACAATTTCTGTAAAAAATGGAAAATATGTGACAGATGCAACACATAAAGAGAGAAACCTCTTATGTATGACCTATCTGTAGAATTATAAGGGAGACTGGGCTCAAAAAAAAGTCTGTTGATGAAGAGAAAATTACCAAAAAGAAGGAAAAAGCCCAAACAATATTGCATGCAGGAATGGAGATGTTACATGAGGCCCGCAGTACTAGCCGCACAGACATTGTAAAAGTAGAACCTGCAAATGCCATCATTCAAAGCGGCAAGGTGGCAATAGAGCTTGCTGATGAAAACTTAAATCAGTTATCCAAAACG
>JAQFYZ010002567.1:0-16491 GCA_034695085.1 Cylindroiulus punctatus | reverse complement strand
AGGAGCTTTACCAACGAAGCCACAGCGCCATGACTATGGGATGTGGAAGACAACCTATATGTCATTGAAAAGGAAGTTTGAATGCCGCACACCAAGTGTGGCGCGCGCTGGTATAGACATACTGCAATGCACTTGAACGTCACACCCCTACCAAAAGGACTGCTTTTGACAAACCTTGTGCCTCTGCTGATTTGCTGTAACGTCTAGATGGTTGCGTAGCGATTTAGAAATGATGTCCTGCTTCTTCATCTGCGATCTAAACAGACGAAACATCACATTTCAATTACAGCAAACCCGGTGAGAAAGCACTATAGCTATTCATGTATCACAAAATGGAATTTATGTGCAACTAGCTCTCATATCTGTAAAAGAAATTCATTTATGATGCATCAGTACATAAAATGAGTTGTTACAACATTTTGGGTAATTTTAAAGATAGCTTTATAATTATAATACTATATTCAAAGTTTTAGAGTGCGAGTAATTTCCACTAAATGCAGATTGTAATCATGCTCTCATGATCATACCTCATGTGGCAAGGTGATGACTATAGCCGGCTACAGTGTACACTGAACGTAGTTTTTACAGTATTTTTTAAATGGTGAGGAGGGGGTTATATATTGAAATGGTTGGTCGACCAGTTGTACATGGTTTCACTTGGTTACTAGGGGGAGGGACAGGGGTAAAAAAAAATCCTAAAAAAGTGAATACCTTCTGGGGTAGGAAAGGGTGAGGAGGCCATGCATCAAACATAGCTTCACAAATATCCAAGAATTTTTTGTAGCTTTCATTTAGTGACAGCAACAATAGCTTCAAAACTTACGTAACATTTCTGACGGATGTAGTCGTCAATATATACTGTATAACGTAGATATTTACCTCAGTTTTGCTATGAGTTTCATGTTGTCTTGCACGTGTTGGTCAAAGGTCACCAGTTCGACGAACCAGAGCCTCCACCAACCAGACAGACTATGAATCAGTCACCAGATGACGTCATCCCTACCAGTCCCTTGGAGTATGGCACACCAACTACAGTAAAAATCACATAAGTTTTCAAGAATAATTAAAGATGAACACATTACCAAAGGATAACAGGTCGTACGGCAATTTGGATTACTGGAACGAACGATATAAAAAGGAGGATACTTACGACTGGTTCAAGAAGTACGATTCGTTCAAACACATTGTGAAAGACATAGTAAAGCCATCTGACAGAATCCTCATGTTAGGTAAGCTGCGATGCCCACGTGTAGACGCCGCCAGTTGCAAAAGTCGACACGTGAAATCATCCTTTTACGCAAAACGATGCTACTGCATTCAAATTTAGGCTAAGAAACACTTGGCAACTCCTAATATTCAGATAATAATCACCGTTTCTTATCACGATGTGATTGGGACTTTGATAACATCAGAGCACAAGTAAAACAACCCTGTTTCGAGGCTAGATGCAGATACATGGTGTCCGAAAAATCAAATACATCACAAATACATGATATTTGACCAGTAGACTGCTGCAGCGTGTAAAAAATGGGGTTAACGTAATGGCAGGAATTGTAAGACGCTATGCTAAGATGATAATAGTGGTAGTCTGGGATAGACATGAACATTGCCTACATATTGTTGGGCGCCCTGAATGTCAGTATGTAAAATCTATGACGTACAACCACAGCCACAATGTACAGGCCAGCGGAAATTAAAATGCGCAATTTTTGAATTTGAGGATAAAAATTGAGATAAAGCCATGATAAAACTAAAGGTGAATATTTTCGAAATATGAATACTGTAGTCAAAATGATGACATACATCAGCTTTGGGGGTGTTCAAAGTTTATGTCATCATCATAGGGGGATGTTAGCCAAATGTTGACAAATATCATTAGGTTTAGTCGAAATCCATCATTTGTAATTCAGGTTCGCAAAAAATTCGTATGGCGTTTATTTTTCTTATTATTCGGTTCAGCATTGCATTAATTCTGACTAAAATTCGTCATTTCTGACCTGAATTTTTGCAAAAAATCTCAAAAATTTTTTTGGTTATAATGCTTAGTTTTGATACCCAATATGCAATTTTGGTACAAAATACAGAATAAAAAAATTGAATTATGGTAAAGATAAAATATAGAATAAACTTATGTTTTCAGATCACCCCCAGAACAGATTCATAGTTATGCCACTGAGTAGCCTACAGCTGTCCCCTTACCAAACTGCTTTTGCAAATTAAAGATGAGTTTCGAATACATTCTAACTATATGGTATATGGTATATGGTAAACATATGGCATACTGTAAACATGTACAGCATATTAACTTTCATTTGGAAAAAAATTATAATGGGATTACTTCTTTTAATAATAATACTAAAAATGAATGGGCATTGTCTTTGTCGTAGTGGCAAAATTCAGGAAATTTGTGAGTAAAATCAAACATTTTGGGACTTTCTGGGTCATTTTTTTTTTAAATCTGTGTTTAGGGGGTTCAAGCAGACTCCATACATTTTAATGATTATGTAATAACTGGTCCTGGGTCTTTTGATTTGTCACGACAAACGTTTTATCAAGAAATTTTATGATTTTTTTATATTTAGGACTATTAGAACTCGTCTGCCACCCTGCTCAGTTGGCAAGATTAGTTTTTTTGCAAATCCAGTCTGAGTAAAAAGTTTTGAGTAAATGTGAGTAACATTTTGGGACAAAAGGTCTTACCTACTTGTTTTTATAGGTTGTGGCAACAGCAGCCTCAGCGAGGACATGTACAACGACGGCTTTCACAACATCGTCAACATCGACTACTCTCCGGTGGTCATCGAGAAAATGAAAAAGTGCTCCAGCACATGTGAAAAAATGCAGTGGGTAGTAATGGACATGATGGACATGTCCTTCCCTGATGAGTCCTTTGATGTCGTTCTCGAAAAAGGAACGCTGGATGCCATGCTGGTTGCCGAGAAGGACCCGTGGAACATCTCCGAGGAAGCAGCCGAAACAATGGACAGGATTTTCACAAAGGTATCTTCCCTATAATAGAACAATATATATTTGAAAATCTGCGATACATTTGGGGAGAAAAGTTACGTTGGTTATAATTTTTTTTAAAGTTTCCGGAATGAAACATACCGATATTTCTTTCCAGGTTAGCCGCATCCTGACCGCAAGTGGGAAATTTATCTCCATCACCTTCAGCCAGCCCCATTTTCGGCGCAGCTTATTCCTAAAACCGCAATATGGTTGGTCATTCGAGTACTTCACATGTGGGGATGCATTTCACTATTTTATATACCTCATGACTAAGGGAATCTCCCAAACAGCGCAATAAAATGTGCCTCTGTAATATATTACATTTTAATAAAAGGTTTTCATATATTTTGTTTGAATAGCTTTGCACAATTAAAATTTTTACTTTCTAAAATCAAATTCCCTGACTTCACAGGTTTTCCCATGACCTTTTCGAATTTTTCCATGAGTAAAACTGAACATTTTCATTGTTACACTTTATAGGCCTAGACACTGCCAGGAGAGTGCAAAAGGCGAAAATTATCACAAATGATAGATTTTTGACAAAAAATTTATAACAAAAAGACATTCAGAAATGTTAATAATAAAGAAATCGCTATAGGCGATTACATTTTATGTGTTTACAAATGATACATTTTTGCCGAAAATTTTATTGAAAAATTATTCAGAAATGTTAATAATTAAGAGATCGCCATAGGTGATTATAATGTGCAATTCATTTTACATGTGTTTTTCAGAAATATTTATAGGTTTATATGGGTATGGGATAGGATATGGGTAGCAATTTGTTTTCGTGAACTTTTCTTAAGAAATATGACATTTTTCACAAATGGTGTTTGGAATGGTGCAGGCGAAATTTGTAGTAGAAGGCCACAAGGAATTTTATTTATTTTTGTTGAAAATGTGGTAACCCGAAATTCTCATGTTTTCAAGAAATTATTATGAAAAAAGTTTGTTGGGAAAAAGTTGTTAAAAAGATTATTTGTAGATCAACAATGCTTTTTGTCGTAAGTTTTTAATGTTGGCAATATTAATAGGAAAGTGCCAGAATTGTATTGTAGGTAAATTTCCCTAAAAGTCATGACTATCAGAAATATTAATACATGACATGCTCGAGTATTTAAGAAAGTCTCAGGGAATCTATTTGTTGTTTTTTTTTTGAAAAAATTTACCAAAAATAAGGAATTTAAGGAATTTAATTCATGCTTTTGCGAAAGCATGATGAAAAATAACAACATGTACATTCAAATCAACAAAACCATTTTTTTTAAAAATTGCAAATGTGCATTGTATTTTACATTAATTTTTCTGGAAACTATGAATTACCGAAAACACCAATTCAATTCAACTCAGTACATTACATGCAGTATGTGAATACCATGTGGTAGAGGTGTGTAAATTCCTCCAACCGGATCTAAAACTCGGTAATTGTTACCATATCTGGGTAGAACCCGTCATCATTGTAAAATTGAACTTCTTGAAGCTGTCCTTTGGAAGAGAATTCCAAAAGTGCAAAAAATAAGACCAATAGTCCGCAAGTGGATTGAAATTACATTTTCTACCACCGCGGTGGTTTCGTATAAAGATTCCCTCCACCAAATTTGAATTTCCCCTTAAAGTAAATTTTTCAAAAAGACCCATGCATTGAGCTTCTCGTCTTGAAGCTCAGTAGGTGAAATATTTGTGAATACCGGACCACAAACTCCGTGACTTTCACCATGATCGAGTAAATTCCTTCTTTTCAGATTTCATCCGACACCGATAAAAATACTAAATTTTTAGTTCAATTTGGTGAAAGTGGAAAAAAATCACTCGTTTGGTATTTTTCCAGAATTGAGATGTGAAAGTGCTGCACGAAACTGATAACCTGCAATCAGCTACGATCTTGACAAAATGTTGGAAAGTTGTTTGTAACGCTTGCAGTTGCAGATATGCCACATCAGATATTGCAACTTCTGGAACAATGCCCCAGTGCTACCAAAAGTCCCACACATGCCCCTTCAGTTCCCAAGCACTATCTTCCAGACAAATGGGTTCTGCAATCTCATGACTGAATGAATGTGCACTAGTGGTTATCCAACCACAGAATGCTTATAGTTTCAAGAACTTGGTCCAAAAGTTATCACCGATGGAAACTGCAATCACCCCATAATCATACGAACATTGAGTGGATGTGAGTGATAGCAACTTTCCAGGAATTCCTTACGTCAGCAGAGTTCCTTGTACAAAATACCTGTTTTACATGAACTTGCTGACGTACAAGTACATTTTATCAACTTATGAAAGCTGCTTAAATGTTACGGGCCAATTCGTTCTTGCGCAATTGGCTGTCTGGAACGCTGCGACACTTGGCTATCAAAAGGTCTGCGATTTTTCTTGTGAATACCTTTTTTTTAAGAATTAAGATTGGAATGTTTATGTGGATGAAGTGAATCAAACCACATCATCTTTGGCTTTCAGGAAACCAAAATGACTAGGAATATCAATATTTGCTTCTTGGCTGTGCTGCTGATGCTCTGTGGTCAAGGTAATCCTAATTTACTGTTGTGGTTTTTATATTTGCATTTTAGAAAAACTGTGATGCTTCCATTGAAAGTGAATTTTTACAACTGCGGTGAAAAAAAATTACTGAAATCCATTATTGGGGATAATTTCAGTTTTTTCTTCAATTTTAGGATCGCTAGAAAACACTGATAATTACGAAAATGAGAATTAGACCCCTTTTGTTATATAAATTAAATTAAATTTCAGCCTATGGTGCTCCTTTTATCACTAACATTTTCAAAATAACTTTCCTATAGTCATCAAAAAATTATTAATACTGCTTGCCCATGTAACTAACATTATTTGTGATCCATTTTTCAAAAAAAAAAGTTATGGAAAAACAATTTTTCTGTAAAAGTGAGGAATACCGGAAGACCGTTTTTTGAGAAATAAATTTGGAAAAATTTAGCCCATCATTTACTGTACAGCTGTATATGGTTATCAAAATCCTGAACTGCATGATTATTATTACTGCTGAAAAAATTCTTAAGAAAAGTTCTCTGCAATGCATTATTGATGCAACTTTAAAAACAGAACAAGAACCAGCTACAAGCAAAGAAGATATTCACAAAAAAACAGTCTTCCCTGTATTCCTCACTTTTGTCAAAAATTGCTAGCATAATTTCATTTTTATTTAAATGGAGGACCAATAATATTAGCATATTAGCTTCATTTTCTTCGAGTTTTTTTTGGCTTTAAGATGGTTTTAAGATTTATAAATATTTGTTTTAAATATTTAATAGTTGTTAAACTCATTGATATTTCAGGGTACGGGCAACTCAGCACCTGCTGCTATTACGACTTCTCCCTTTGCAACTGGGCCCCAACAGCCGAAGATGGGTGGCAATGGGCCAGGACCAGCAAGCCGGACACCGATGACATTCCCCTTTTCAAAGCCGGTAAGATGCGCCCTGCCATTTGACACAACGTACAGTCATAGCTCTCAGGAGTTCTCTCCGGCACTAAAAGATTGTGCGGAGTCATCTTCTGATAGCGCGAGATACGCTTGTTGCCGTTGTTATCGCAATGTTTTGGTCCGCTAGGAGATAATTGGAAAAGATAGCATTGATTAACAATTTTTTACCATCTCAGACAGCAATTACATTTACGTCCAAAACCAGACGGCCACCATCAGCTCCCCAGAGCTGAAGGTGGACAGCACCACAGTCCTCAGCTTCAGTTACTTCTCCTACATCGAGAACCTGGACATATCCGACTCGCTGACCTTCTACTTCAAGCAGAACAACCGCACTGCCCGCAAGAGTTTCCAGATTGTCCAAGGCAGTAGTGTTGGCTGGGTGGACTTTAGCTTCGTGTGCGAGACGTGGTCCGTGTGCTGCGATGTGTTCCCGTGCTCTGGCCACGTAGGTTGATTGGCTAGCGTGGTTTGCAACTGACCCAGCGATAAATCAATTCAAAAAAGTACCATTAAAGTGCAATTATGTTGCCATCCTGGATTGCACTAGTTGCATTTTGTTGCCATCCTTGATTGTACTAATAGCTTGTTGCCACTTTTATACCAGACAGTACAATCTTATGAAACACTTCACTGCAGAATAATGCCACTTTCTGCCATTAAAGTGCAATTCAATTCAATACATTACCCCACAAGCAGCAACTTAATGCCATGTGGTGGGGGGCATAGCCATTGTAAGAAAAAATCCCCTACATCAGCAAGTTAGACATAAGTGGTTGAACTGAATGAGGTTTAAAGCTGGACTGTTAAATGCAATTAAATGAAAATTAAATTAAAAAATGCAATTAAAATGCAATCGCATGAATTTCACGCGTTATTTTTGTGTTTTACCTGTTTTACGCAACACCGGGAAATGTGACTCAAACTAAACCCTTGCACGCTTCCAAACCAACCACCCAAAACTGGTCATAATACAACCTAATATTGTTTAAATGCATTACTTTCTTAAGTGTTCACACCCTGAAGAATTCAATATCTATTTTTATAATGTAAAACGCTTTGGAACATATTTTTGGCCTGAAACATAAGTTATTGACCTTGCAGAAGAATATGTCACCCATTGCATAGTTTGTTTTCAATGTTCAAACATTATTTTGTAAGTATGCAGCGGAAGCGAAAAACAAACTATGCAATATGTTACTCCACATGTCAAAAGTATGTTCTAAAATTATAAAATTATAGACATTCTGCGGCACGATTCGCGGTGCTGTGTAAAACATGAAAAGTGAAATTCGTGTGATTTCATGACTGCATTGCGATTGCATTTTAGTGACAGAAAGTGCCATCATTCTGCAGTGTTTGTTTCATAAGATGGTACCTTCTGCCATGAAGGTGAAATTAAAGTGCAATCCAAAATGGCAAAATAATTGCACTATAATGGAGCCTTTTTGAATTAATTTTTTTGGTGAAAAAGCTTTGGTTGTGGTTCATTGAATAGGGCTTGTTTTGGTTGCAGGTCGAGATTGTTGGTGAAGCTGGTTCATCCGACAACTTCTTTGCCGTGGACAATTTCCAAGTGGATGATCAATGCCGTAAGCAAGCGTCTTTGATGTTGTCATCCACGGTTCACTTGTACGGGAACAATCCTTAAGTTCAAGCAATTCCTATGCCAAAAAAATTTCAAAGCCAATAACTATGAAAATGATCATTGCACTTTGCTTGCAAAATCCAGTCATAACTATTTTGGTGTACTTCGGTATTGTGCCTGCTCGGGCGTAGACTCCATGTAGATCGGGCTCATCCAAGTGGCTCATAATTAGCTGGCGATTAGGGAGTTCCAAATCATAAATGAATGAGATGAACTATTGTAACTTCCCTGCTCCAAATGTGTACGAGAAAATGTTGTTGTCAAACATTTATCCATTTTATGTTCTTTTGAGTGCTTTGCGAGTTTTTTGTTTATCCTAACCTAAGATAAGTTCTTGGCCTAAATCCTATGTCTAAACTAGCCAGACAAATGTGTAAGTTTATCGGGCAATATTTGACTGCAGGCAATCACCGCCAGCTCATGCGTATGCAGATAAAATCGCTTATGAGTGGGAAAAAGCAGGGAAAATAGGAACCTCAAGTTAGTTAAGGTAAAACAAAACCAATTAAATAAAAAGGCTAACATCCGATACCCAGGACAAGTAGTGTTCAAAAAATATTGTGTGCCCATTTGGAGCAGGTACTACAGCATAGTTTATCAAACATTTCTAGTTCATAGTGAATGTTTCAACAGCGTTCATGACATTTTCAGAATACGCCACTACCCCGCCAACCACCACAACCACCCAGGCTCCATCGACAACCACGGCACCGACCACAACACAGGCCCCAACCACAACTCCGGCACCAACCTCCAGTGCTCCTGACACAACTGCTGCAGCTTCAAACACGACAACAGCAAAGCCGGAAGACACTTGCTGCACATTCGAAGACTCCGTCTGCGGCTGGGGGGTCAGCGTATCGAACTCGTGGTACTGGTCGAAAGACCAGAGCCCGGACCTCACCAGAGTGCCGGAGTTCAGCCACGGTATGTTTTCAAGAGAATATCCCGAGTTACTAACTCAAAGAAATACACAAAAAATGCCGATGCCGTGAATTATTTGAATTTTGCAGACAGCGCATACGTCTGGACACAAAACACGAACTTAGCCTCGCTGCTGTCTTCGCAAATTACCGACATCCGAGGAGACACCGTATTCTCTTTTGACTACTACGGCTACATTGGGGGCAGAGTTGGGTTAAATGCCCTGCTGGTGTACTTCCGGGAGAAGGGACAATCCGAACGAGTGCTGCTGGACACACTCACTGACACTGAATTCCAATGGACATCGCCGAGCGTGGACTGTACCTCTCATGGTTCCTGCTGTCACAACTACCCTTGTGAAGGACAGGTAAATATTTCGACTTTGTTTAAAAACATTTAGCACGAGCGTCATAGATGTTGTGTCGTACACCAGAAAACCAGTTTGTCCTTGGGATTTTTCAACATGAACCGTTTGTCCATTGGACAAAATTTTTTGTCTGGCGTTAGGACTGTCATACTTACACGAACATCTTAGAAATTAATCGTAATCTTCGATTTGGCGACTGGCATTTCAAACGAATAATTCACACTGGACACGGTCAGTTGTCGTGGAACATTTCACATGACGTTTCGAGAAATCAATATCTTCCTCAGGTGCTTTGTTAATTGAGAAAATTGAATGAGTACATAATTATACAATGCAAATTAGCGTAACAGAGCGCGAATAACAAATAAACACAAAAACATTTAATTTACAAATGCAAAATTAAGAGAGAAAACCCCTATCTAGCGAAGCAGTAGTAGGAAACAGTAGGTTTTGCTAGATATGGTTTTCTCTCTTAATTTTGCATTTGTAAATTTAACTTTTTGTGCTTAATTGCTACTCACTAACATGTATTGTACAATTATGTACTCACTTAATTTTCTCAATTAAAGAGGACCCAGAGGAAGAGATTGATTTCTCGAAACGTCGTGTGACAGATGTTCCACAAAAATTTGTGTGAATTTTTCATGTGACCATCTTAGAACATCTAGAGGTCTATGTAGGCAGTGTTAGAATTAAAACCGGCAGCGAGGGCAGTATGCAGCGAGCATATTATGGCATGATGCTAATACCTTACACAGCATTTTGCTTTTTTCTCGTATCACAGTTGGAAATTTTGGCTTCCGTAACATACGAGAATGCGCTATTTGCATTCGACAATGCGGCTGTCAACAACGGGTGCAGAGCCAAGAAACTGTCATGGCTGCAATGAATACCTCACCGAAGATGACTTTTGATATGACTGGCATACCATGAAAATTGCTTAAATCAACTGCAATGGAAGCATTAATAAAACAATTGAATTTATAATTCATAAAAAATTTATTTTTCCTAATCCGGCAACAAGTTATTGGTTAGGAATTTTCCGGAATAGGGAAGTTGCATGAATGTCAGAAACGTGACGTGTTGTTTTAGCAAGGAATCTTAGGATATGGCCATATGGCCTGTCGATCATAACAATATGTGAAAACTTACTTATCGTGAATGACCTGAAAGGGTCATCCTCAACAAGCTTTTACTCCGTATGTATGAGGCATGTGCCGCTTGCAGGCGGCATGGCCAGGCACTATTTTGAAGGGGAGAATGATGCTATTTGTTCAACCCTAAGCGTGCTTGAAAAGAATCCCCATCTGTGATTGTGGCTTTCTGAAATCCGATCAAATAACTAGGTGTCAAGTGCCTTTCGTCAATTAGTCTCGCACATCATATTTTGTGCTCAGCAACATTATTTATAAATGACGGAGTATGAAATGAACTATCAAATGCTAAATTAATACAAATCACAGGTAACATTATGAGGATATACATCCCGTTCAAAAATATGGTTAACTCCAAAAGTGATATACAGCGTAACATGCCACATTTTCTAAGTAGAAATGATATTTTTCGTGGAACTGTGGGTCATTACCTCAATCGATAGACAACTTAATTGTAGTTCCTACCTTATTAATTGCTTGATGTTGCTTGAAACTTACAATTTCCTCCATAACTTCTCCGTCTCCTTTTATTAGGCTGGAAGAGAATGAGATTCAAATTACCAAAAATGTCAACTAACTAGCTATTCTGATAGTGATAATTAATTCAGAGACAACTTAATACGAATTACAGAAAAACGGAGGGAAGTGGTCTATATTCAAAAAAATTACCGTGTTCGGCCAGTCTCGGCATCGTAAACGTGCCTCAGTACACTCTGCTGCTTCTCCCAGTCCTCTTTGCTCATCGGCTTCATGATGGTAGCGCACATTTTGGCAGGACTTGGTCCGATGGGTTCTGTAATAAGGGTCGGTGTATTAGACAGAGGCTCAAGGTAAAAAAATAAATTTTCTAGAACTAAGAACAGATTTACCCCCGTCAGATTCGGGGCTCTTCGGTGCAACGATTTTATCACATTTCTTCTTTGAAGATTTGTCGCTCTTGCTCCGCTTGTGGGATTTTTTGGATTTCCTTTTTGCTTTATGGTGCTTTTCGCGGGAAGACTTCTTAACAGACTTGCGACTGCAAATGGACTAAAAATAATTAACTGCTCCAAAATGTGCTCGTCCATCAAACATGATTTACAATAAGACCATCTGAAAATGGGTGTTTTTTTGCAATGAAATTTTTTTCTTTAAAAAGCGATTCCTTCAAATAGTCCAGATGAAACTTTGCTAGAAATTCAGCTGAAAAGGTACATTTATTTATAACTGAATTGAAATTTTTATGAGAAAGGTGCCATGTTAGACATTTGAGTTATTTACACGCATGCTCATATACATGTACAGTAGAACCTGTTTTAACTTATACTGTGTAAACTTATAACCTCCATAACCTTATATCAGCGGCCGGTCCCTTGCTTGTCCCCATGCTTGATTAATGTCCCTGCCTAAGTCAATAACCTGTCTAAACCGATACGTGATGCCCGGTCCCTACAGTATTGACTTAGACAGGTTCCACTGTATATATTTAAAAAATACTTTTATATAAAAGTGAGAGTTTAAAACACAACAGCACTGAATCACTGGCCTATTTATTACTTATCAATAATTTTTTTTAAAAAAGTTACCAATCGAACAACATGATCCGTGATCATTTCCATGCTATGGAGAAACATACCGCTTTTCACGCATGTCCATACTCGAGCTGCTGGACGAGGACGAACTCGACCGATGTCGTTTCCTTTTCCTTTTTTTCGACCGATGCCTTTGTACGAGTTCGTCCTCATCTCCCTTGCACAATGACGATGCTTCCACAGGATTACATTTTGAATTGTATTTTGGGTGTTTCGATGACGAAGCACTAGTTTCCGCAGAGTGGCAACGAGAATCCTTTTCTATTTTGTCCATTTAAATGCAACTGCGGCAGCCCCACTTTACTCTAAAACATAAAAAATATGCCCAGCTCAGTCAAAATAAAAAGCAGAAGTCTTTACATCGATTGGTTATGAATTATGGCGCGAATTATGTCAAACAAATTTACGAATAACACAAAAATAACATTTAAATTCTTTCATTTGTCTGCACAGTGTCATACAGCTTCCCCCTTCCTGCGGATTGCCATGCTTACAACAGCTATCCAGCGGTTTAATATGCTATGGTGATCTCAGGCCGAAATTTTGTTCGGTATTTAGTCGGTCAATTTTTATGCCGATCAAAGGTCTAATTAATGCCTTTCGATTAGAAATCTGCATTGTTTCTGTGAGCGATTAGGCTTACAGTCGATTATGCGTTCATCATTCCCGCTTTCTTTCGCATCATCAAACTGCTGATGCCAAATCGTGACGTCAAAATTAAATGTCTGACAGCCATTTTGAGGTGCCGACATATTTTCCATTTTCAACTATCGGTTTGGACATGAAAATGTTCGTTGATTAAAAAAAATGTTACACATATATCGTCGTCGGAAATGCAAAACAGCTTAAGCGACAAAATGACAATAACAAAACCATGTAAGCGACGTTTCAATTTCTATTAAAGGTAATATAAATTTTAGGTAGCCTAAAGAGTAGTGGTTGGTACAAAAAAATAGATAAAAGAATCAGTATGCATACACAATTTCGGCATAATATTCGAATAAAGTGCCCTTTTTTCACCATCCAACCGAAAATGGGCCATTTATGGCAGAATTTGGATGGTAGAAGAAATGCATTCCTTAAATGCAGAAAAACTGCTATAAAATTGCATATTTTTTACTGCAAGTTGTCCAACATTGCAATATTTCTACATTACTGTAGTTTTATGGCAGAAAAACTGCTATATTTTGTTTCATAATTTGGCAAAATTGCACAATGAATGCAGTTTTACTGCAGAATGTATTTGAATATACATGTATCGTACTTTTTCCACAGGATACTTTCTGTTGGGTTCGCACAATTGCAACATAAATAGCACTGTTTTTCGCTTCTCTTGTAAAATTCTACTTTTGGCGCTTCAGCGGTTTTGCATTTCCGACGACGATATGCAAGTACCAAACCTCATTTTAAACCCATTAAAAAAATGTAAAATTTCCCTATTGTAAGGGCTACTGACGATTCTGAACCATTCCACACTGCCAATGTTGTGACAGTCATCCAGGAAGGGACCATTCCTGCACTGACTGGGCAACATCCACAAATCAAGATCCATTACGGAATGGTGTGAAGACATCGGTACGGAAACCTCTACATACCTACTCAGTCATGATCTGAACTCTACTCAACACCTCTGGAAATTTGCCAGAACCTCTGCCTGGTGTCACACCTACTTAATTTGTTGGAGGGACGGATGGATCATCCAGATTCATTCCAGCTTTCACGTTCCAGAATCCAGTGGAAACCCTTTCCAGAAGAGTTGTAAAAATGTAACTATATAGTTTATCATAAAAGCAAAAATGTGGCAAATACCATACTGATAAATAAATTAACTGATAATGACACTGTGCACAAGCACAATTAATATAGTGTAGGCTACAACTACTGTATTTCGTCTCACCAATTCCATGTCGTGATTATTATAATCATGACCAGCTAAACTTCAAGCACTGTAGTACATGTACATGGAATTAAATTTACGCACGACTTCACCAGCATTCAGCTAATAATTGGCAACGCACGTGTGCACATGCAGTATGTAGCAGTAGGCTACCATTGTGTACATGGAGTAGCGTAGACAAGGGCACATACGATACAAACGAACCTGGAAACATCACAAATTATCACAACAGTTAAAAATGTAAGTTACAATTTCGCATACCTCTGCAAAGGATCACGAATCCATGAACCACGATGAGCCCAATGAACCGAACACACTCACCTCAAACCAACATGTATACCAGTCTACCGGGGATGTGATCAAATTGTAGTCTGCTAATTTCTAATATAAAAAATGAAATCACACTGATAGCATCGTACATTATGCAGCGACGCCGAACAGACTGTTGTTTCCGCGACAATGTGATTGTATAAAGCCTTTTGGTGGCGAGCGTTCCAGTATTCAATTTTGGAAAACTACGTTTGGAAGCATCAGCGAATTGGTGAATGTGAGTTCCAACATGGCGGGCCCTGAATTACGGAAGCCCATATCGACATGGTGATTATCTCTCTCCAGGGCCACATATAATACGGAAGTCCTGCTCCCTCTAAATCGAGAATCTGTCAACTATTTTAGACAATTCAGACACACCCAATAATAGCATATAGAGATATATGACTTTTGATCGAAATCATTGATGATAATCGTTGGCAAAAACAATTTCGAATTGAGTGAATTCTTTATAAAATTGCCAATTTTCGAATTTATTTTTCTATTTTTATTACTTCCAGGCCACCGAAATAATCAGTGACATTTTTTTAAAAATTCAACGGAGTTTTAGAAAACAGATGGACTAGAAATGATTTTTTTCAAAAGTAATAATGGAAGGAAGATTGCAACACAAATGACTGAAGGATTTTAACCTTTTTATAAAAACAGCAATAATGACCTCATCATCCAAATAGGCCAATCCCCACTTCGGTGACCCATGTGAAAATTCCTTGCAGAATCCTGCAGAAATAAAATTGCCCTAAATAATTCTGCAGAAAATAATTTTTTTTCTGCACAACATTTTCACAGAAAAATTTATCATGCAAAAAAATTCCGCAGAAAAAATTACATGCAAATTGAAGAGATCAAATAAGTATTGTATATACATTCCCTGTAATTGGAAATGCAACTCTAATATTACATGTGCATGTAATTCCAATTATTGTATCACATATTGCACACCAAATTCAAATTTTGATTTCAAAAATTTTAAATAAATAGTGGAACTGACCAACTTGAAAACCGAACACAAGATGAGATAATGACACGGAAATATTCAAATATGTTTTACTGGGAAATTCCTATTTTGATCTGTTTTTTTAAATTTATTTTCGACAATGTTATAAATAAACAGTTATTTTTAATTTAACATGTCTTAAGCACAAATTGTTTTCTTCAGAGCATAAGGATGCATAAGGATAATTTCTGCAGAAAAACGCATATTTCTGCACAATATTTTCTGCAGAAAAAGGGACAGAAACTATGTTGAATTCTGCACAATTTTCTGCAGCAACTTTTTCATATGGGTGTACACTAGTTATTTGCAGTGACTAACTGATTTAGGATGCATATCACACCACCCGCAGCTGAATCCAAAATTAAGCATTTTAAAGTCAAGGTAGGTACATTACATCAGGTTTACCTGCGTGACTGAGTCACTTGTAGGTGTAGCTAAAAAAAGAAAGAAATTTGCAATAAGTAATGTCAAATTTTTGGTCGACCCTTGCGATGGTTGGTGAAGTTATATATAGACCCAGCTAGGAGTATTATTAGAACAGTGCCAAATTTCAGCTGTTTACTGATCCAGTGTGTTGATGCAATCCGTGAAATTTGGAATATCCAACGCATTGCAATTGATTTTACACCATTTTTTTCATAATCTGGAGTTGAAAAAGGTTCACAGTTCACCATGTGCTATCACGTGAGTCATGCAGCATGAGTTTGTAATGTTCTTGCCATCTGTGTTGGCTGATGCATCCTTATTGCGCACCTACTTAGCAGAAGTGCGACTTGACTTAGCCAAGTATTTACATTATATTTGGTGGTTACTACCTTGGGCAACAACATCACTTCTAAATGACAGCTTTACTTGGAAGTGCATTCTAATAGCATGCAAAAAAATAGTTCCAAATTTCCAAAGGCATGAAACCTAGTGGACTCGAAGGTGTAAAACACACATATTGTATCTCCACATGTCAAAATTGTTCAGAAGCACTTAGTCTCCTCTACGTATTAGGTGTGTGCAGCGAAAAGGTCGCCATCTAGTGGCAGTCGAGTATTTGATGAAAATATCCTATTTTCATCAAATAACATGGCGAAGTTCGATAAAATCAGGCTCGTGGCCCAAAAATGAATACGGAATGCTTTAAATACC
>JAQFYZ010002566.1:0-16495 GCA_034695085.1 Cylindroiulus punctatus | reverse complement strand
GAGAGAAACGGGCTCTATCCGTCCTCCAAAGTCCTGTCCCATTTTCAAGGGGTAAGGTTCAGATCACACTTTCCATGGTTGACGGCTGACAACAGATTTTGATTTTGTGCTGCACACCGCAGTGCGTAATATTATAAGAACTCAAACTGGAATAGGGAGAAGTAAAAGTAAAAAACAATTGTATATAGCAAGAATTCAACCTTGAATTTAAAAAAAGAATTCATTCAAAATTGAATTCTTGTCATATCTATTTTTCCTTCTTAAAATTTGAGTGAATTTTACAAGATAATCAGTGTATTATTGTTAAACATTGCATTTGGAAGATAATTCCAAATGCTAGTTCGTTTTTTCCTGTCAAAAATACTTAACTTCAGTCGATCTAATTTTATCTGTGCAGCTAAGGTGTTGACATGGGATGGTTACATTACATTTTGTAACTTGCTGGTGTAGATCTTCGACATGTCTTAAACTCAATACTGACCATTTAATCACTAATTATATTTTGTTTAAAAGCGAAATGTGTGTATGGGATATTAGCAATGGACAGTGTATGGAAAATATGAAATTGAGCTACATTCACACCAATATACATGTGAGTAGGCTAATCCAAGACCTAAAAATATCTGTGTAATTCTCACTTTTGACATAATTGTTTTATTACGTTAGTCCTATGTATTTTCGGGCACATCGGAAGTGCGCCTTGTTTGCAACGGATATTATGCTGAGATTCTCATCATGGACGCTTTTAGTTTGAATATTGAATTTACTTTAACATCGCGGGTCAGTCCAGATTGGATTAGTGCAATGCATATACTACGACCACCAAAAACCCAAGGTATTACACACATATTGATAGTAATACGTTTGTTTATTTGTTTCTTAAACAATCGCATGCAATTTTTCAGACGATGTAGTTGTTGCTCTTTCTTGTTCTGGAACGATTAAAGTTTGGAGCATTAATGCATCGGAGCTTAAGGTAGCAACTTAACGATGATTTATTGTCACTTTCTTGTGAAAACACTATAACCTATGTATTTTTATGATGACATTTAATTGTTTAGGGGTCACAAGTTATTTATGAACATGAATCCAAGCCCATTAGATGCCTAAACACTTTGAGTTTAACAAGTTGTGTTTATAATCAGCGTACTATGCTGGTTGTTTCCACAAAGTATTGGCAGGCAAGTTATGTTATTTTAATTTGGTGTAAATCGATGCTCTTCTTTTCACTGATTGTGATTTGTTTCTGTTCAATAGATTTTTGATGCAGGCGACTTCAGCCTGTTATGTTCGATGGATAATCGACGGGGACAGCGATGGGCTGGTGGAGATTTTGTTGCAGCAGACAGGGTGCTTGTGTGGAGTGATCAAGGCAAAGGGTTTATGTACAAGCTTCCTACAAAGTAGGTTCCATTTTAAAATCTATAACTTAGTGCTAACTTGTGTAAAGATTATATTTAAGATTTTGCATTTGACATTGCATTGTGATGCAAGAAACCAGAATAGCAAAGATATTCAAGGCATTAGCCCAATAGTGGCCTCTCTTTTAGCAGCATAATGTAACATTTATTTTGAAACCTCTTTTACAAATGAAAAACTGTTTCACAATTAGATGAGTGTTGTTTACTTTCTTATGTTTACACCTTTGGTTATTGAATGACTTACATTAACTTGGTTTGTGTTTCATTTTGAAAGTTATTTACTTGCATACATAATTACAAAACTTTGTTTTCCAACTTAAATGTGCATGCTACATTCTGACTACATGTACATGTTGAGACTTGAATGGAATGGCTCTAGACTTATTTATTGTCTGTGTGCAAATGGCAAAACTGAAAAATCAATATGGTTCTTGCAATATGGTAAAAATTTCAGATCACCTGAGATTTGTCATTTCAAATAAGACGATGTATGTTCCAACATGGAATGTTACTCTAATTGCTATCCATTTTTGTGATACTTTTGTTATGCAATTATGTTGCATTATTGTAACCTTACAATGCAAACTAACAAGAATAACAGTTTCTGCTTCATATTACGTACTGATAAATGTCAGTCTTGTGTTATAGCAATTCTAAGGATATATTGCACCATAATCGTCTTTAATTTTATTTAAGATAATAACCGAGACTTAATATATATAGTCTCAAAGCACTGCTATGTTAGTTATTCTGTTTTCTGTTTCGACAGCAAACTGAAAGGGAAAGCCATTAGGTCAGTACATTATTTGGTCATTATCAGTAAATAGACTTCTATGTTTGATTCCCTATTTAGTTTTCTCTTCTTCTAAAGTATAATGTGTTCAGTGGTAGTTATGGTGTCATTAACCTCTTCTGTGCTTGCATATATGTATACGAATAGAATGATTTCCTAATTGCTTGTTTACTTTTTCTACATCTACTGTTGTTTTCTTTGTACAGCGGGTGTCAACTATTGTAAACAAGTATTTTAACAAATTGAAAATTGATCTTAGAAATTGCGTTTTCGCTGCTAATATTGCTTTCTTAAGATTTCAAAACAAAGTTTATAAGGAATTTTCGAATTGTCCTTTAAAATTTTTTTCGAATATAGTAGCACGTCTATTTGTTGCAATGGTAAAGCCAATATCTTCAATTCCTTGTCAATGAATATTGATTAATTCATCAAATCGATTTTCTGATGGCAATCTCGTTATGGGCGTTTCGCATGATCCTTCATGGTTATGGTAAGGGACACAAGCAGATAGTAAGGATTTTAACAAAGGGAGGAACACAATTGTAGCAGATTTTTTAGCGTATTCCAGCGTGCGACAAAAAATTATAACCCCAGAGCTAAAATGAGAGTAGCCAATCACTTCCACAGATGACTAGTTGTCCTAAGTAGATATCCATTGAACTAGTAAATGCAATGTAATTTGTCTGAAAGTAATACCCACTAATATCAAGGTATATGCCTACATGTACAATGTACATGTATTATCCTAGTTTACATATGCTGAACACCATCGATGCATTGCACATCTTAATTTGGCCATCGCAGCATTTTTAACTTATTTAAGGATAACTATGTCAGTATGAGAACAGAAATAGTTTATGAAATTGTTCTTATATAGGAAGGTGATAACTAATATTTAATCTGAGAAATATTCTTCATGAATTGTTGGACCATGTTTGAAGTCAACACTAGCTTGATATACAAATTCCTTCCTAACTGAGGCACATGCCAAACATTATTATTACATGTAATACATATCAGACCTTGGCAAGTAAAAACATTGAATGATGCATATACATGTAGTTGAGCTCTGTGAGCCGGAAAAAAGTCACGTGTTAAAATCCAAAGCAATCCAGCACCACCAGAAAGCATTTATGTCAGCTTTCTATGCAATGTAAATCAATAGAACCCATCTTGCACCATATGCAATGTGCACAATAATCTTTAATTCATTCCAGTTAAAAAACCCGCTTTCTTAGTTATATAATCGTCTTTGCCAGGGTACAACATGTAGATATGGTGTATTTTCCATTTTTCTTAGGGTTGATACTGTTTAGGAAATTTCTCTATCCTGAATTTAGTATGACTATCGTACATGTGCGCATGCTTGTTACAGAAAATATGATGTGTTACTAGACTTTGGCATTTTACTCAGCTCTGGATGATATATCGTAAACACAATGATAAACGTTTATTGCACACATGTCCGATCTAAGCTTATATAAATTCGTTTGTGTACCATCATGTTAATTTAAAAAACCTCATCATCTTGCTTGGTAACCGATTTTTATTACCACATTTCTCTAAGTGCTTAATGGAATAGTCAATGATTTTTCAAAATTATTAAAAGTTTGACATAGTTTGATTTTAATTATAATATGTGGAATTGAATTTCTTCCTGTGCATCTTCTGGCCTTCTCTTTCTGTGTGGTCAGTATCTTCTCTTTGCCTTACATACTAACATACTACAGTAATTTTCTTTACTTTATTGCATTTCTTCATTTTATATGTACTTATTACTTTTTTCTAACGCTTATAGTAGTTTTTGTGTATCTTTTCATTCTTGTTTTTCTGTCTTTGTGTCAAATAAGCTTATTTATGCTTGAAATAAATAGTGCTTTTCATTATTTTATTCATCCTATAAATTTTCTAATAGGCGCAAAAATCAAATGAACTATACCTTAACTTAATACATTTGTTAGGTTGTAAACAAATTGTTTTTATTATGATTTTTCTTTTTTTAGCTGTATCGTGGAAAGTAAGGACTTCCATAGTAAGGCGGCGCCTTCTGATTTGCCATATTTATATTGTATTTTATCCATTCCTAATGATCAGGTACTTCTTTTAATTTGTCTCTATTATTGATTGATATGCATTTTGATAGTGCTGAAAATGGAAGTTTTGATTGTTTTCTTCAGAGTCTTGCTTGTCCACCAGCAATGACATATTCTCTCAGTACTAGAGGACATTTCCAGAAACTATTGCTCCGGGGAGATTGTGAAGGACGTGTAGCAATGTGGACTGTGCCAGAAGTTTCTGACAAATATCTGGCTCAAATTCAGCAAGAGACGTTTGATAAGCCTCCAGGTATCCAAAATTAGCAGAATCATGTTTTGCCTAATATTTGTTCTCGGCAAAATATGACATTGTTGTTCGATAAAAAAAAAGGCATTTAATCAGTACTAGGGAAAATTGTACAGGTTAGCGCAGTTGAGATGAATAAGTGGTCCAACAGATTCCTTTATGTAAAATCATACTCGTTTTTCAATACAGATGTTCCGCCACAAACGATTCAAAGCTTGAATTTGGCATGGAAGGAATTAAATCCTTCGCCGCCAGGGATTTTGGATCAATTGGTAAATTGCTTACAATATTTGATATTAGTTTCTGCCATTTTAAGTCAGCTTGCTGGATATCTATTATTACCTTTCAGGATTCGTCCGAAGGAACTTGCCCCAAGTTAACTGCTAGCATCTACTTGCCTATGCAGGGGACTTTGGTATGTGGTCGAGAGGACGGCAGTATTATCATTGTTCCTGCTACACAGACGGTCATGCTCCAGTTGTTACATGGGAAACATCAATTATTTGATGGTAACATGATGGCTAAACAAATTGGTTAAATTATGTGAATATATTCATACCAGTTTTGTCTTCTATTTAACGATTGTATATAGACTGGCCTCCTCATCAAGTTTTATTAGGGCATAATGGCAGTGTGACATGCCTTTTGTATCCTCACCATGTCAACAGTCGATATGATATTGCCCACTTGGTGTCTGGTGGAGTGGATTTTTCAGTTTGTTTGTGGGATATTTATACTGGCTCGTTGTTGCACACTTTCTGCGTCCATGCTGGCGAAATCACTCAACTCTTGGTTCCTCCAAAGAAGTGTAGCGTAAGTGAATATTTTTTTCGATTTTCAATCGTATTTAACAAAGTTCACAAAGTGCAACTATTACTGTATTTCATTGTAGGCCTATTTTCTAATTCAGTGACAGATTTCTTATCCTTTCAAAACTTAAAAACGTTACCATTGATTGAAAAGCTTTGCCAGTTTGGTTCGACAGAACATAAATGGCAGACAATTACTGATAATATTCAATCTGATTAAACGTTTTCTTAAAATGGCTTTATCCATCATTGCTACCGCCTTTTTAAAAGTGCTCAGAGTCCCATGCAATTGGTAAAGTAACTAATTTCATTTTGTTTTTAGCAAAGAGTTCTGCAGTGCATATGTTCTGTAGCAAGCGATCATTCTGTCGCCCTGCTTGCATTGAAAGAGCGGCGTTGCACAATGTTGGCTAGTCGACATCTTTTCCCAGTTCAACTTATAAAATGGCGCCCGTTGGACGATTTTATGGTTGTTGGTTGCACGGATGGCACGGTCTATGTATGGCAGTTAGAAACTGGTAAATGTTTAGTCTTATATGGCTGTTCAGTTAATCATTTAATTGTTTGAAAAATTAACATCTCGATGTTGCGATAGGTCATTTGGACAGAGTAGTTCATGGTCTGGTGGCTGAAGAAGTGCTGGGTGCTTGTGATGAAAACGTGGTCCAGCCAGGAGATACGATGGCCAATCCTGCTGTCCATTTTTTCCGTGGTTTAAGGCACCGAAATATAGCTGCTATACGCCATGCGGCTCAGCGGGGCTTGCACCATCTATCGCAAACCCCGCATGCTGCTGTAGCTGATGGCACCGAAGCTGGAAAAAGCCTTGCTAGTCCATTGATAATCCAAGGCTTGAAAACGAATCCCAAAGATCATGATAGTCACGTACTTTACTTTGACATTGAAGCTTTAATAGGTGAAAGTCTGATAAATACCAGGGTTGTCACTTACTAGGAAATTCCAATATGTTATTATTGGTACATTTTAGGGAAAGCTGGTAAACCATTTACGATTTTTGCAGATTGTATACAGCTACCTGGATAAAACAACTTCGCTTTTGTCCATTTTATTTTCTAGGCCTTGCTTCAATTATTTTTACCTGTTTAGAATTAATGAAGCTCCGTGAAATTGTTTTTAAAAATAGTTAAGTGATCACGTTAGTACACCAAGTTAGTGACAACTCTGGACTTCTTCGTTACTTCATTTCTATTCTACTATGCTTTCGATGCTAATACATTACGTACTGATCGAAATATTTCTGTGATAGTTCAACTTTTAACTGAAGAATACTCAACAATGAGCCCTGCTACCCTTGAGGCCCAAGGATTAATTACTCAGTCAGAATTCCAAAAAGTACTTAATTCTGGGAAAGCCAACTCTCCTGACACTCAAAGAAAGTTAGCGTGTGAGTTGTAAATCTTTCTGTCTTATCTGTAAATAGAACTGATGATTTCTCGCCTGTTTAACATAGCTGTTTGATTCTGCTTGCTACATAGCAATAATCTCAAAAGTCAAGGATACTGCCGAAAATGTTGGACAAAAAATTCAAGCCAAAGCAGAAAGTGTAGGCTTCAAACCAATATCACCAGAAATGGCACAACAGAGAGGATTGTCAAATGCAGCGATTAATGATGCGAGGAGACGGCCACGCACTGTTAATATGGTCGAAACAAACTTGACAATGGAGATAGCACAGCTCCTGTTGTCATGTATTCATGCATGGGGTGCAGACCCAGAGTTGGACAAGGTGTGCGAAAACAAGTTGGGGCTCTTGCGACCGATGTGTCCTATTTCGTTTGGTCTGTTATCTCGTGGTGGTAAGCTTTTATACTCTTTATTTGCTGGCATTGATAGATATGAGGTTAGATTTCTGTGAAAATTCCATACAATCAAGTTGTTGGTACAATCAAACGTTTGCAGAATCTGAATTAATAAAATTAGTTATATGGACCACTTATAAAAGAACAATTTCACACACGAAAGAACACAATGTTCAATTTACAGGGTGTCAAATGGTTAAGGCCTCGTAATTGTTACATTATTGTATACATGCGCATGCATGCAATTTATATCTATTTTAGTAAAAGTATTCTTGATGTGTTTATTTACAGGCTACATGTCTCTGTTATTGCCATTTTGGCAAAAGAAAGGCTCAACCAATTTACCACTGGAACTAGACACCACCTCAACCACAGTGTATGTAGCTCTCAATCATTCCTTAAACCAGTCTGTTGTTATGTTGAGCCTGTCCCATTGTTGATTTCTCAGAATCTCAGATAAGCAAGTGAGATTCAACGAGACAATACCTGGCGAGTTAATTCACCAGCAAGAGCAAACTTTGCTTTTCACTGCGAGCGGTCACTGGGAAATTGCTACCGCTTTAACGACCCACCACTTGCTTGCCATTATCTCTATTGCCAACACGTTAATGTCAATGAATAGTGCCACGTTCATCCCAGAACAGGAAAAGCGCCGAAAACTCATGAGGTAATGTTAATTTCCAAGTGCTATGGGGACGAGGGAAATAGAAAGGTAGAACTCTGAATTGAAATTCAATTTATTTCATTTCTTCAGGAGACTAAGTCGAATGGACAGTAAACTGAAATTGCCAGATGTCAGTCAGGATGCTGGAAGTGAGGATGAAGCAACTTCCGAAGCAGTGCAATCTCATCAAGCCCAAATCAAACAGGGATGGAGTCTACTTGCAGCCCTCCATTGCATTCTTTTGCCAGAGAAAGTCAGTTCACCTAATTTCAAGCATCCCCTTGTGGAAATGCTGGTTCGCCGTTGGCAGGACAGATGTCTTGAGGTTTCACTTTTTGAATAACATCGCAGTTTTGCTGATTAAAAATTAAAACGGGATAATCTATTCTCAGAGTTTCAAGTAAGTTTCTTCTCCAGGTTAGGGAAGCAGCTCAAGCTTTGCTGTTGGCCGAACTGAGAAGGATAGGCACCATTGGCCGAAAAGCGCTCGTGGAAGAATGGTCCCCTTACCTGCCAAGCTGCTTTGAGCCATTCCAAGGCAACATGCCTACACAAGTTGGAGCTCCAGATGCTAAGGTTCCACAAACTCATAAAGTTTTTGATACCCACGACTTGGAAGAAGAGGAAGACGATGGCAGTGCTCATGAAGGTTGTCCATCATATATATTTTTTGGGTTAATTGTGATGTCCAGACAGTCGTATTTATTGCTGCTCAACAACTTGCCCCTAGATATCCACGTTAACAAAACATCGAGTGCCGTTGAAGCAAAACGTAAACAGTCAACTGCCATCGTGCTTCTGGGCGTAATTGGTGCGGAGTTTGGTCAAGACATCGAACCAAATCGACGCAAAAACAGTGACGAGCAAAACAGAAAGAACATCGTAGAAGGTTTTGGACTGGTCAATTACTCCCTAGCCAGGCATACCAGTATGTGACATTAAACAAGAGTTAGGCGTGTGCGTGTCTCAGATGATATTTACTTTACCAGTACAACTATTTGTTACCTGTAGGCAAAGCCTTAGCCTATTTACTGTTGGCGGCATCATCTCCAGAACTTCCAGCACACACACCATTACGCAGAGCTGCCATTGATCTTATTGGTCGTGGCTTTACAGTGTGGGAACCTTATATTGACGTGTCTAAAACTCTTTTGGGCCTTTTGGAAATGTGCTGTGAATCAGAAAGACTTGTTCCGAGGTAATTTAGGACAATTCAAAGCCTGTTATCTGCCAATACAGTTTTCCTACAATTTCCAGTCTTTCTTTTTTTGCTATAAGTACATGTACGTTTGAAAATGTTTATCTCGTTCAAAGAGACTGCCATAAATATTGCTCAATTTTGCAGCATGTCATATGGTCTTCCTCTGACACCAGCTGCAGACTCTTGTCGTACTGCAAGGCATTCCTTGTCACTAATAGCAACTGCACGGCCCCCAGCATTCATCACTACCATGGCAAAGGAGGTTGCGCGCTATAACAATTTGGCCCAAAATGCACAAACTTTAAACATCAATTTGAATACCTTCGTGCTGAATCGGGCCAAGCCGGAAATATTGCGTGTTATTGAACTGCTCATAGAAAAGATGCAGACTGACGTTGCTGATTTGATAATAGAGGTGAGCAGTTAATCGTCCTTTATTTGGCGATTGAATAGGTTTTCTCTTTATTCAGTAACTAAAGAAGATATACTTTAGGTGATGGATATTGTTTTACATTGTTTGGATCATAACCATCTGAAAGCTAAAGGACTTTCTGATGCATTCCCAGCCATCTGCAGGCAAGTTTTAATACTGGCCTGATTTGGTTTTTTAAATCCTACTAAGCGTTTCTTCTGCCTATTTGTTTTTTTAATTTTTACTGAAGGTACAATTTGGTCAGCTATTGCAGCCAGACTAGAAGAATTGCCGTTGGAGCTCGCAACGGTAGTTTGGCCATTTATGAATTAAGGCCGTCAAAATGTCAGGTTAGTCGATCAAATCAGGTTTACCCGATTTACTACATTTGTTTTGTTGGTCCTAAATCTGATTTTTGTTGTTTCATTTAGCTGATACCAGCTCATGCAATAGCAGTGACAGCGTGTGCATTTTCACCCGATGGAAAATTTCTCGCCTCCTTTTCTGCTGGTGAAAACAAGCTTTGTTTTTGGCAGGTTTGTGCACAACTATCAGTTAAACAACTGTTTTATTGTCGATTTATCTGTTCCATTACCTTGCATATTTCCTATTCTATTATGTTGCAGACGGCCACAGGATTATTTGGACTTGGAAACTCGCAAACCAAGTTAGTTCGCACTCACAGCACTCCGCCATTGCCAGATGCGGTGAAGTGCAATTCGTTGAAAATGGCACGCTTGGTTTGGGTTGCCAACAAACAAGTTGTTTTAATGCTTTCCGATGGAACAGAATCCAGGTATACTGTTTAAATGTTTTGTCCCTTCGAAAGGAAATATACGTGGGTTGGATCGTAAATAGTGGCAACGCATCTGTTGAATAGTAGCATTACGATACTACTACTTGTATGCCAAATGTTAGGTAGACTACCTAGCAAAGGTCATGGTGAAAGACCTGCTCTTACAAGTAAATGAAAATGAGTTCTCTGCCCACTGGTCTAATCCCAGTGAAAAATGTGTAATACTCATCTTGAATACTATAACGACCCTGAGTGCTTTTATCAGTCTTTTTGCTCCGATTCCAATGTTGTGCAGTATCGATCTTGGATGCTTTAAATTTGTACCAATTTCAGTGATCTGACCGACTGGTAATCGCTACTCGTGTTCATGGCATTACTGTACATGTACATGCATTATGCTGGGTAGTGAACCTAACAAGGGACTCTGCAGATGATACAACTAATCACGATCCAACTGTCGTATCCTTAACCATTATATTGTGAATTCTACGTCTTGTATCTTCGTGAATGCTTTAAGTATTTAAGCTTTAAAATTTAAGATTCAAATCAAGCTAGGTGTGCATAAGTGTATAGACCCAAGTATGATGGTTTTTATCATAATGCCTTATTTAAAGCTATTTTAGGCATTTGGCAGTTTTATTTAACTGTGCCATAGAAATCAAATTTGCAAATTATTAATTTATTACTGTTGGTCAGTTTTAATGAGGTATATAAATGAATGACTGATAAATATAGGCATACGAAATGAATATGGTGAGATTAATAAGTTAAAATATGATGCCATTCAATTCATCAACGTTCCTCCCTTTATTGCTTCAGCATTATTAACCATGTGTCCTTTATTTAAGCAACTTAAAGTTTATTTTTATGATTCGTCCTTGAGCCACAAATTCCTTCCTTTTCTGTAAACAACGTGTGTATTATAAAGTAGATATCACCACATTATATTATCCCTATGAATGTAATTATTATTATTATATCCCGATAAAACAATTCCACAAGTCCAAAATGAACGCAACATTTTTATTTAAACCAAAGTTGTTGAACGCATTGCAGTTTTACAGATTTCAATGTCAACCTGCCACGAGATTAATGAAAAAAATTTATATATATGTATAGGATATTCCTGTTCCAGAAACCGCACATAAAGATTCTCAAGATTTGTTGTCGACAAGAACGCCTTGGGTTTGCTTTTGTGATTCCGATGACTTTGCAATCACCTCTTCCTGGCCTCGAATTCGTATGTTATGCTTTTCTCTATATTCATTAATTTCTTGACCTTTTGTTGCTATTTGTTGGTTAAGGCTTTGAATTATTTTCGCGAGCTACGGAAGATACAAACAAATTTGAAATTTAGTGGACTAAGACCTAAGCTATACAGGGCTTGTATAGACCTATATAGTACATGGCACACTGATAACGCTAATTGCTGCCCAAACAGTATTTCCAAGAATTTGTTCTTGGCTATCGGTCTGGGTGGCATTCGACGATTGTCACAAGCAGGAATTACAAATCGATGTTTACCTGCTCTTGATTTGTCGTCAATGCTGGTAGTACATCTTTCGCTTGCCGCTCAACCAACACGCCACCAACCATTCTATAACATTTCCTATCGCCGTCAACCTGCTTTAAAGTTTCAATTACTAAACTGAAACGAGAAAACGTCACAATAAGAATTATTGGATGTTTAGTGCGGTACCGTTTATAGCCATGCCGTCCACATATATATACATGTACTCCCACGCACATCAGTTATGTTTTATGCACGATTTTCCTAGAAAAAACACTAACTTCAACGCTAGGAAGCCAGATTTGCCTTATTCAGCGTGAAAATTTATCATTTTGAAACCCAGACGAGGTCACCGGACATGTTTCTAACCATAACTCCAGAATGACATCATGCATGCATGCAGGTATGTCAGTCAATGAACATTTTGCTTTTTACATACTTGTGTTCGTTTAATTCCATTTCTAATTCCGCAGCCTTGGCGGCGAGACTACGCTGTTCCTGCCTCAACTGATTAAATCCTGACACAATTTGATCTTGGGTTAATCCCTTTTGTTTTCCCTGTTTGCTATTCCCAGCCTTCTTACTGCTTTCGGACGCCATTTTCTTAACCAAGACGCAGACGCGAGTGAGGTGCCACCTGACGTCCAATGAGCTCGTTTTTACGGAGTCCTTGGCAGGCCATTATCCTTCTACCTCACTGCTACTACTTCAATTTATTGTCCTGTGTTCAGAATTTAAAATATAATTATTGCTTTTTTATCTTAGCAAAAGAAATACTCGACATCTCCAAAATGATTCATTGAATGCCAATAAGATATCAAGTAAATTTTGAAAGTGTGACTACATGATTTTCCTCGGTATGTAGCAGATACAGTGGCGTAGCCATAAGTTGGGTTTCACTTAAACGATGATAATATTTGCATTTTATCCTATTTTTTAAATGAATATTATTCTTGTTCTGTTGAAGTGACGCTCAGTGAAAGCATCAGCGGTCACACTGCGACCCGTGACGTCATAAAATCCGGAGCAGCTGTTCAGTGACGTCATATGGCGGTCACGTGACGAAGGCATGGGCTGCCCAGCAAGTTTTCTAGGGCAGGGCTACCAGACGATGTGCGATGGCCGAGGTGTGCGGTTGTGTCTGAGGCGTTGCTCGTAAGCTGCTTCGTTATGTACTAATTAGTGTCTTTGTGCAATCATCTGACTCTAACGCGCCTGAAAGGACTTTAGCTGGACAGCTGGAACATGATAAATATACTGCGTACTGGTTAGGACTCGTTTCCACTCGAGAAAAAAAAGAACGAGGATGAAACCAGACCAAGGTAAAGTCAGCATTGCATTTTTGGCTATTTTAGCACTGAATTCAGGCCACTCCACTCAGTTTCTCGTAATAAGCTTAGTGGTGTTGGTTTTGAGGTTTGCATTTTGTCCTTGATGCGATCTTTCGTATTGTTCGGAACCCATTCTCGAATCCCAATGCATGGTACAACACCATGGACTCCGCACCCAGCGATGCACAGCTTTGCAATAAATGGGCGATTTAAAGTGGCAGTCTATGTTGCGAATACTGAAGCGTTTTGTTGATATATTTTTCTCTGGCATCTTAGCCAAATCTTCCCTGCATTTAACTTTCGTGATCATTTGTTACGTTTGTTAGTTCGTACCTTTGGACTTGCCATATTTGTCAAATGAAAAATGAAAATATTACACTTTGTAGTCGAAGGATTCAGTTTTCACCTTCGAGTTTAATTTATTCGAGGCGTTGAGGTTTTCATGTGACAGGCTATGTCTTCACGAAAACGTTCACAGTACATGTAATGCGACGTGCTTTAAATTCATAACGCATTTACTTTGCGAACATACAGCCACACGCACCCTTTTTCAGAATGCTGGACAAGCGAATATATGTGCAAGGGAGCCAGCGGCTCGAGTCATATGCTTAGAATTCTCAGTATTAGGTATTTCTGGAGGGCAACTACTGAGCAATTTATCCCAAAATGCTTTGGGGCAGTTTGGGCTGATGCATTGAAATCATTCATGCACAAAGGTCACTGTTTTGTGTTGCTGCATTTGCCGTGCACTTTATACACTAGTTATTGAATATTTTATTTTGAAATAGTACTGTATGTTTAATTTCATCTGTCGTCTTTGTTAACCTGTGGTGTGACATGTAAGGGACGGCTGGGACGCAAAAATTCATCGCCAAATTTGCTGCTACAATGTGCATGCCAATATCAGTTGGATCTGTGGTGTCCATGCATGAGCCAAGCCAGCTGCAATTGGAATTCTTCCAAGAGTAAATGCAAATCAGCTGTAAGCTCAGTTACCTATTGATGGGAATGTTCTTTAGTGGTCAAGTGGCATGCGAATAAAATATTGGAGCTGTGGCCTTGATACCACTGTGTTGACCTGTCCTATTGCACGAATCGGAACAAGTTAGTTATACATGTTTGTATGACACGTGTGCAGTGCTGTATCACTGTATCACCATACAGTATGAGAGACTGTAAGATACGTGCAGGCGTAGATAACAAGTGAACGATGTGGTACAGTATGTCTTCTTTTAAGCTAATCTAAGGATGTACCCAAAATGTCTGTTATTTTTTTTTATTATAAGCTAGTTGCACCATGATTATAGATTAACGCAGTTTGATTTTGCATTGCAGTAAACCATGGCTGCCATTTAAATACTGCAAAGATTTTACAACACGTATCGACCTATACTAAATACGTCATATGACACAAGCCCCAATAAGTCAATAACGAATGACATTGAAACTACTACGTGCATGTCACGTCACACAAATCCCCATCAATGAATTGACTGTATCCTGCAGACACCGACCATGATAATTTGTGATAATTGCAGTATCACTAAGGATGTCGAATTGTTATACAGTAGTGCCCTGTCCCTGTGCAGTATAACGTGATATAAAATGTAATCATTGCATTGAACGATAGGTACATAAATAACGCGGAAGCTCAATTAGTTCACGAATGGACGTGTGCGTTGAAACCTGCACTTGAAACAATAATGTGCATGGTTACAGCGTATTATCTACTCACTACAACAATGTATTTAAAAACCCATGTATCATTAGCCTATGATACATACTACATGCATAAACAGTCCTCATCCTTAGCTAAACTTAGCTTCTTGAGATCTATACGTCACTGTGCTGTTTGTTCTGAATTGGTAAATATTGTTTAATACTGTACATTTTTACGTATAAGAATACGTGAAAATGTGCATTTCAGAGTTTCTTGTGCCTGTGTATGGTGATACAAAATGCATCACATACGCATACACATTTTTCCGGAAATCAAGTGAGAATCATTTGAACAAAATCATTGCCCCTGTAGGAAGCACAGGAACGTGACATTACAAGTTTTTCACTTGTAATAAAATCATTAATTTCATGTATGATCATATGCGTGTGGTTTCACGACTGGTATGCTAGCTAAGCTTATAAACACATATTCGATTGATTATTCCCACAAGTGGTAAATGTGATGTCATGTTCGTCTGTATCCCACAGGGGCAGTCATTTTCTTTGAAGCCTTTCTGTGGCAATATGATTCAGATGTGACCATGAGTTAATCGGCAAAAAATGCTTATTTTAGGACCTTAAAAGCTCCGTAATAATGTTCATTAAATATGGTTTGCATTGAGCATGGAAAAGTAACAACGTTGAAGTACACCTTTGAAGCTCTGCAGTGTTACGTTCATAGAATTTGAAAATGTCGGAGCTAAAAGACGCATGAAAGCTTGGAAACTCAGTGAAGACATAAGAGAAATCCTCCAACAGTACACACCTGCACTTTATTTGCAAGGTCGACGCCACTTATTTCTAGTGAATTTTTCGAAATATATGAGGTAGCCCACCCTTCACTTTTGAGGGTCACCTTTTATCGACGTCCCAGCTGCTGCTTATAAAGATCACCAGCCTGCAACTTTCACTCAAGTCTTTAGGTTTTTTAAACTCAACCAGATTTGAACCAGTGCCTAGCTGTGCCTAGTCTTTTTCTTTTTCATAAACTCGATATGAATTTTCATCTACTAGTATGTGTTCCAGTACACTGTATGCCGTATATCGATTGCCGTTTTCTTCAGTTGCAGACAGGATTCCAGCAGGGCATAAAAATGTAGACTAGTGTCTAGGCTAAAATTATTTGAGTCAGCGATTTTTTCAAAGGTATACAGTGTACTTTGTAACGGAATTTGCGTGTCAGTAACGCGTGTTTTATTTTGCAATGGATTCTCAAGAAGTTGAAGGCGGAGTTGTTGTGTTCTTGGGTTTTTAATATACATTACCTAGATGGGCCAGTCAACGTTTTTACATTTGCAACTTCACATACCACTACCAATTAGGTGTTTAGCATGTACATGTATTTTCCAAAACAATGATTTTCGAACACTAATATGCTAAGAGGTTTAACCGGACTGGTGAATCCCAAATACTGAATACGCAGTGCATGTTTATAGGCCCAGTTATGATTTAGGTGGATCGTACTTGTGCAATATTGTGTTTATCCCAATAAATTGCATTTTGCAGCCGGGTTTATACTGTGTATGCGTGCATGGTGAGATTGCTCCAATAATCTGACACTTACGGTGCATGTACATGTATGACTGGATTATTGTCGTCATTATTGCAATTCGGAAAGGGTTAAATTCATCAAACGGTGCATTGCATTTTATTGTTATTGGAATGGTTGCCTGTTA
>JAQFYZ010002565.1:0-16501 GCA_034695085.1 Cylindroiulus punctatus | reverse complement strand
TCTCCATTCCTGCAAGCAACATTTTTTGGGCTTTTTCCTTCTTTTTGGTAATTTCCTCTTCATCAACAGACTTCTTTGAGCCTAGTCTCCCTTATAATTATACAGCTAGGTCATACATAAGAGGTTTCCCTCTTTATTTGTTGCATGTCACATTATTTTCTATTTTTCTATTTTCTATTTGTCACATCGGCCACATCCCTGTCATTAGCACGTGTCATTTTTTTTATTTTCATTAGTTTTCAATGCTAGCATTTTGATTTCTGAGATCGACTGATCTCAATCTCTTACTGATTTCTGAAAGTGTTACTAAAACCTGACAACGTAAGGCCAATTGACTTATCGAGTTATGACCGAACAATGCAGGTCATCGTTGAGTGCATAGAAGGCTGTGCCCCAAAAGGTTTGCGCCTGCGCCCCATCGATTGGTGAGCAACTGTACCGGAGGAGACCTTGTTCCATATTATTTTGGTGCCACCAGGAAAAGGGATCCTCACTTAATTGCCCGGGTTTCAGTACATGTACAGGAACATTACTTCTTTCGCATTTGAAAAAAAATCCGAGAGCCCAACGTGCCACATACATGTAGTTCGTTGTTGACCTCTCGCATCGCCTGACACAGAAATCGATTATTTCAGTTTTCTTAAGCAAAGCGAAGAAAAATGGCTGCTAATCTGGAGAAAATTATCCCAGCGCACATTCGGGTCACGTCACGTTTGAGGAATCGATGCATTTGTGTCACGTGGCAGGCATTCATTTTCCCAGTTTGTCCTGAATTTATTTCGAATTACAATTGGTGGGGGAAAAAAATCAGTCTTAAGACGGTACATTGCGCGCTAAATCCGCATGGGATTATCCCCGAAAATACATACAGTAGGTTCATGGACGGAAACCATACGATAAATAACCCGCGAATAAACCATTGTCAACCACGTGAGGTCCATTCAACGTGTGAAGCTAACCTGAGGATTGAGGTTGGAAGAGCACAAACGATGTACGGAGGTCTAGAGTACTATTTTTACGACAAATTCTACCCCAAGTGGCATTTACGGATGCCATCATATGGGTGACATCATTGCTTCTTTGCGTTTGACGATTTGACTGAAGCGTGGTCAGCAAATCACGATCAACTACAGGGTTCATACTCAAATTTACAAAATCATTTCCCTGACTTATAAATCGTTTAGAAAACTTTTTTAAACCTGCTTATGAGAAAAATATAATGTTTATTAATATCAACTTTTGGAAATGGTCAGCAGAAATCTCAAAATAATTAATAAACACGTAAAAAATAATTTTTTGGTATTTTTTGGAATGGAATTTATTTTTCAATAATTTTATTTTGTTGAAAAAACTGTTATTTTCCCTGACTTTCTCTGATTTTACAGCAAAAAACGTAGTTTTCCCTGACTCTCCCTGATCATTTTGCTCTTCCCTGACTTTCCCTGCCTTTCCAGGTGCGTATCAACCCTGAACCAACTTTCCCAAAAAAATTTCGTTTTAAGGACCATATTTGTTGAGGCGGGCCACAAAAACCTCAAATTAAGGCAGCTGACGATTTAACAGAAACCCTGGAATTTGCTTCACGCAAATCCACTTTGAAACTACGAAAGAGGAAATGGGAGAGAAGGTAGAGAGAGCCTAAATCGGCATAGTAACCGATGGATGGCCTTGTTCCAAAACACGGCCATCCACTTGGAGTTGAAATGTTCATTTCCTTTGCCTTCGATGAGCATCCAATAGGGTGCGCATGTGGCGTGCGCTAGCATCTCATTTCGTTTAATTTGCTCGGCAGCCTATTTTTATTTTCAATTTGCCCGTTTTTTTGCCACTATGGAAAGGAAACCATGCTGCAACCCACGAACCAAGGCCCTTCGACGCTTTCCTCAATAAACGGGAGGTCACTCTGTGTCCCAAATAAATGAGGAGGGCGCACTACGCGAACTCGCACTCCCTCAACGCTAACTGTATCAAATTTACTACCTTTTTATAGGGCAACGGGTGAACTCGGATGAACTAACGGCACATCCTGCATTAGTTTTGGAAGACCTTTTCGCCGACAAAATACGGGGCCCCGATTAACTGAAGCGTTCAATCCGCCAATTCAAAATGGCAAACACGATTTTAAACTCCTGTCCGAACTCTTTATACGAAGCTACCTGGCAATGGCCAAACAGTGCAACTACAATGAAACACCTGGGCCCAATTTCATCCAAAATGAGGAGTTGATGAAAGCTGAGGGATAGCTGAGCTAAGTTGAGGTGTTCATGTCATGGTAGATTGAGTGATACTTGGTTAGGAAACTTGAAAACATCAACGCATCGCAGCAATCCCCATCGGATTCATCAAGTCCTCACACTCCTCATTTTTCTGTGAAATAGGGTTCAGGAAACCATCATGATGAATCTGCACTCTTGATTAAAAGGACGATTTGGGCAGAGGTAATATAGGTGGTGTATTCTCCCGTTATTATCACGCTAAATGTTTGGCTAACTTGGAATATGAATATAAAATAATAAACATTAAAACACGTCAGTATTATAAGCCCTTATTCCCCAACCTGGGTAATTTACCTAAAATTTGGCAAAGGGATGTTCCATCTATAATTAGAAAAACGGATTTGTAAGAGTTTTCCTGAAATTTCTCTTTTTTTTTTATTTACAAGATATTAAAAAGTTAACTATGATACCAGCACAACACACCTTAATGTAAGCAGAAAGAAAATCTTTGCTGTACGACCTCTGTAAGTGCATACGACTGATACGAGCATACATACAGTACGTTATATCTGAAAAGGTGGTGGCCAGCTCGTTTTTGTGTAAAGGGCAGTACCCCACGTTTCGCTCAGTGTCATTCAACCGCGACTAATTATCTTGCACGTGTAATAAAACAACATGGCCTTTAGATTGGTCTTCACATGTGCTCTAATATGCTAATACCAGATTGCCGAAGCAACCAGTTGTGGTTGCTTACATGTACAAAACTCGTCCATCTCAGTTCATCCATTCTAATTTGATTTTCATGTTAACACGTACTGCTGTCATAACCAAAATCTGTAGACTTTAGAAACCAAACTCAGCGTTTGTGGAAACAGTGCAAACTCGCTTAAAAAGCGAGCTAAATATTGATTAACAACGAGAACTCTTGAGATTTCAAAATCAGAAATGATCGAATGCATTTAGGCGAGCTCGTCCTAAGCAAAATTATTAACGTCATGAGCTGGCAATATAAAGTAAATATAAGACTGGAGGTCGTCGATTCCATTCATAATTTACCCAATTAAGTTTTCCATCTTATTTCGCAAAGTCTCTAAAGGCAACTTCTCGAAAATTTGATTTCCGGAATATTCGTAGCCATAACAAGATAATGCGAGTTATTCACTCTTGGCCTCTCACATGACGTGTCAAAGTAGTTTTTGTTATAAAAATCCCAAACGTGCACTAACGAAGGAAGCCCGCTGCTAAAAAATGCAAATGCTCATAAAACGCACTCTTTGAAATTCGTTGAATTGCTGGGCGTGGAGAAGCAGTAATGCCAAATGATCGAAGCAATAACCTCGAGTATCCTGTGGGATTTCTAGCGACGCTCTCACAGTCGGAGCAGGTGATAAGAAGCAAAGGGTTAGAGAAACAGGAGTCACCAAACCCCCAGTTTTTATATGCTCGAAAGACGCAGAAAAAGGGGTACGTCGAACGATCAAATCGAATCAGTTGGGATGCTGATATGGCCATTGCCCTGCCTTTTCAGGTGCTAACCCAACCGCAGAAATTCATGGAAAGGGTGAAAGACCCTCGACGAAATGCAGAGACAAACAACACCAACCACTGGTCAAAGTCAGGGAAAACAATTGTTCACCAAACACGACTGCAAACGAAAACGAAAGGACAAAACATGCCGTGGGGCAACAAAAAACAACAACATAAAACACACACTCGACGCCCACTTTTAATAAGAAGTTATACCACCTCATAATATTAGTAATTTTTTTGGACTGCCAACTCCATTCATTACCCTCAAAGGTTCAGGGATAGCTTTCGGGTTATTAGCATCACACTATCTACGGTTCAGTAACAGAAGCTTCGTTTTCGATTTTTGCTTGACGTAATGCTTTTTCGAAGGTATGAACTGATGCTACCTCAACCACATTTTTTATCGTTTTGAGCTACAAGTCTTTGTGGCGTGTCCACAGCGATTCTTTCGCACAGGAAACAAAGAAGAATTAAGTGTAATCAATGCAAAATCATGTAGTCTTTAGTAGTCATCAATCGACTGTTAGCACAAAACAGCAACGTTTTCACCAAATCTTCATTGCTGTTATAGACCAAAATGAAATTTCGTGAGATAAGAATTTATCGCCATTGTTTGTTGGAATAGGTGCGTAAGCTGTTGCATTTTGTTAAATAAACACGTATTAGTATCATACAGTGGGAGTCCCCAACAATTGGACCTTGCTAGGTTTAATAAATGTAATGTATGTAGGCGTATATTACAGTGTAGATGCTAACGAAAACAGATGTCATTTTAACTGTTAACCGGTGGTAGGTGGAAAATTTAAAAAACAAAAATTAATCTGATGTTCGAAAAATGGATATTTAACGTACATGAATATGGTGCAAATGATTTCCGTGCATGAATTACATGTATAATGCATTAATGTCTGACTATTTTCGAGAAAAAGCTTCAGCAGGTGTTAACATCTAAATTTCATGACTCAAAACCAGGCAAGCAACAGAAGCACGAGCACAACTTAATTTCCACTCCTAAATTTGTATAATCGATCATTGGTTCAATAAATGCAAAATCTCTAAACGATGTCTTCACTAATTGCATAGAATGAACAAATCAAATGCTTCGTCTGATTCTGTTGAATGCAGTCGCTCCCCAATGCAAATTCTAAATTAAACTACGTTCATGTTTAAAGTTATTTGATTAACTTTTTGAGAAATTTGCAGGAGAACGACATCAATCCCAGCATGCAAGGGATGCGTTCATGAAACTGGACGGAACGGCGCCATTGGTGGTTTCTTTTAAGCTTTGATCCTCCTCAGATAAAGGGGCATCCACAGCAACGAAGGGGTGCAATGACCACAACAACCCGGGGATACGATACCCCCAAAAATCATGAGAAGCTAATTCAAATTCAGAGGAGAAAAAGGATATGAGCTGTCACCTCCATCAATTCGAAATCAACGAGCAGAAGTAAAAAATCCGCTGTCAAATCTAAATTGCCATTCAACGAGGGTGTGAATGTATACAGATCCGACATAGTGACCTCAGCGACATTCTGATTACAGTCCTAACAATTCGTTGACTAGCTTAAAACAGTAATATATTTTCCAGAAACTGTTTTAATTCAGTTGCCAAAATAAATTTTAGTGTTCGGCTTGTATTTGCTGCGTAAGATAATACGCTTAAATCGAGAGGATAAGCACGTCAGCTTGCATCCCACAGTGAGCTAAAGATAATCGATGCTTAAATCAGCATTCGCCACCCACAATACTATTTTAGCTTCGCATTGATATAGCTGGAAAAAAATAGCCCGATTGCGTACACAGCATGCAGCTGCCTGCAGAATTACAATTTTAGTCCTTCCATTTCCAACTTTGAAAATAGTGAAAATATTGCAATAATTCACCGTTGCAATTTTGGGTTATACAAGCAACCATTTTTTTTCAGCGACACTTGGGCTAAAAATTTGTTTTAAATACTCGTCTATTTATACATTTATCTCACCATACCTCAGCAAATGTTATCAAGGATTTACCAAATAAGAACAAGTGCACAAGTATAGTTACGCAGTACATTAATATGCATAAAAACAACGCTACGTATGTTAGCATAAAACCACAACATAATTACTTTTTAAAAATAAACTATCGTTTACCTGTGTAGTGCACCAATTTTCTACTGCTGGCGTGTTAGCTTCATTTGGAGGTGGGGGACTCGGGACTCTTGACCCCGCCATACTCGACGTACAACGTGACTTTAGGTTCCCTTAAAATCACCAGAAGGGCCGCCAACACCTATTGAATACAAAGAAAAATACAACCTCTTAACACAATTTTATTAATGACAATCGCATAACAATTTCATTAATAACACGTTTTTATATAACGAATTACTCGATAAGAAATTAACTAGAAAACTGCTAAACTGGCAAAGCTGTAAGGCCTAATTGCTTCTTTTAAAAAACAGTGGCTAAAAATCAAGTTCATGCACGCAGAATTCAAGGAAAGTAGGCTTCATTTTGCGCACACTGGTTGCTACAGGCAAGAACAGAGTATATACAGCATGATATACTACATTCACAATTTAAATGGATATTATATAAGTTGCACAATGGGCGCAAAGCTATAAATTATACCAAGAAGGAAAGCTTATCTCAATTAGAACGCTGTTTCAGAAATAGGGCGAATATTCATATACAAGTAATATCGCTTAATTCGGTACAAATATAAAACTATAGCTTTGAAACCATTTAACAATGTCAACATATGTTCTAATTTCTGCCATTGAGACCAGGGCTTCAATTACATGTAATCAGATCTGTTAAGGAGAGATGTAAGTGATACAGGCGTTACGTATCCCTTCTAATACCTTTTCCAGTTAGATGTACATTATATGAATAAAGAATTATTCCTATAAAACCTACCGATTAGTTTTCAACGTTGGCACAAGCATGTAGGCCTATATAATTCTCATACCAAAGAATTGGGGCTACATCATCAGCAAGTAATTGTTATCAGACAATTAAAGACTACATCAGAAGAAAACGTAGCCACCATTACTAAACCTTATGACCCTTAAGGATACACAAGGGGTTGTTAAAAACAGTTGTCGCACTTTTCATTAATTAATATTTAAAAAGTAAATAATACTGATCCACCTGGCCTATATTTAGTAAGCTATGTGGTCTGACGACTGTTTTACAGGGGTCATAAAAGCATTAAGATGTCATGTAAGTTAGATATCCTTAACGACTACGAATTGCGAGAAACTTACATTCTGAAAATGTGAGTGCATGAGTTGCACTAGTGCTCTATTACAAAAGCCACAACTAGAAATGTCAAATTTACAGGAGAAGGAATTTGTAAATCATTTCTCTATGTACATGTATGTCACGTGGCAGGAGGAGTGATCAATTGATAGTTACAGGTGGGCACAATCATAACTGTCAACTTGATGGTCTATCCTTTGGAAGATAATTCCGACATCTGATGATGACCAGCCAGTATAGACCTTGGATTCCAGAGGAAAGCCTTAAGTTGGTTTGGCATATGTTAATGAACTAGGTTAGATGGGTATAGTTGTTTGTGCATTTTAGTGATTCAATGACTTGAGGTTTTGGGCATTGCACCCTTTAATAAACACCCATTTAAACTGAAATCAATCATGAAAACACCAGATTCCGTAGTAGACAACAATTAGCCTACCTGGACTGGTTTTGGCTACACGATTGTTCAAGTACTGGCGTTTCAAAACCATTAAATCTGCTTACTCATGTACTACACGAACTTTGAGGTTATGAAACCACGAAGCCGAGTTAGATAACCGCTATGGAAATTTCATACTCTGCATTCAGTTTTACGTTTTCAATAGAGTGACAACGACATGCTGATTAGCACACCACGGCGTGATCAAATGTACAGAAAATGTGATTCATGAATATCTCTAGTTCATCGATCTAAATAAATGTCATAAAATACTCCAAATTGCAGTCCTAATTTCCTTTCAACCAACCCATCGTCAACCTTCGTAGGATGCACAAAATAAAAATAAATTTGGGAGGAAAGTTCGATCATAATTACACCGTTCACATTTTGAGTACATGTACAAATTGTACATGCATGAATGGCATAAATACACTGGAGTGTTTTTACACAGCCTAGTCAATTTAGCATATGTTTGAAGTTTGATCCAGCCCCAATAATCAGTTAACCTAAATTTACAAATACAGAATGTAAATTCACTGCTAAAAGACCTACATGTAAATAAGACCAAGAATAGGAATTCCTCAATTCACCGTAGCTGATCTTGGAAGATTTGCGGATCTTTTGCTACCAAGTCTGGGAAAATCTTAACCATATCTACATGTACATGTACTCAGATACACAGTATGCTAGCGTGAACATCTAGGCAAAGTGCCTTATGGAACACTGTAAAGGTACATGTAACGTCTTTCTAATTGACGGTTAAGTCACGAGGGAACAAGGGTGAGTAGCATTGCATGTAAGGCACGTACATTGATTGCATTATTGATCCACAGAGTGGAGATGAGACATGGTAAGGTTCGTATGAGTTTTCTTCTCCAAATAATGAAAAATACAACATTAGTCATGCCATGCAATCAGCCAATAAATGATGAGAGCAAAACGGTCATTCGTGTCATTCGGACACTAGCTTGACTGCAGACAGTGTTCCCAAACTAAAATGAAACACCGGGTAACAGCTATGGGAACACCGATTCCAAGGGAGATGGGGTACGGTGTTCCCAAAACGTTGGTAAAATGAAATCCTGTCTTTCCCAGCTAGGTTAAAAAGTTTATTTGGTACTTGTCCATTAACGGAACTACATATTATGTTAGGGTAGGTTAGGTTAGGTTAGGTTTGGTTAGGTTATGTTAGGTAAGGTTAGGGTAGGTATAAACGCTCAAAAAACCTAACCTAACCAAACCTAACCTAACCTAACCTAACCTAACCTACCCTAACATAACAGGTAGTTCCGTTAATGGACAAGTACCGTTTATTTTATCCTGACCAGAGTGAAAATAACCGACCATAGATGTTTTTGATATTGTGTATTTTTCGTATAGTGTGCTTCGGAAATGTTCATAGGAAAAATAATACAATTATTATCATTAAGATTAGGATAACGTTTAGGTAGACCTTAATTCTCTTGAGGGATTTTCACAATTATTTCTTGTTGACAAAAATACATTTCAAACGATTGGCTTAACAGGTTAAAATTTTAGAAAACTGCAGATCATGAATGATCAATTTAGTCAATAAAAAGTTGAGAATTTCCCTGACTTCCCAGGTTTCGTGGGAATACCCTGTAGGCACATTGCATTGAAAGAAAAAATAGTCCACTTACTTCTTGGACAAATAGCACAAACAGCGACGATCCTAACATCAGCACCGCACACTGGCAGGTCGATTGGTTGAAAAAATTTAAATTTCAACCCAAATCACCAGGGGCGCGAAAAATCGGTCTGGCACGGGTCACAAAAAGCCTCAGCCACCCTCGCAAACCAAACAAAGCGAAATATGGGTTCACGTATGAGTGTAGCCCCCACACAACCTTAATTCGTCACTCGAGCTAAGTAATGAGGTCATTGAATCCGCATACAGGCGTATGAAATTTTCTTCAATTTCCCCATTAAAAATCTGTGTTGGGTCAAGGAAGGAAAAGTTCATGCTTTTCATGTCAAATCATGCCTGGTCACCAGCGATAGCATTTCAAACTGCGCGAGGTCATCCCCAATGCGCGGAATTCAGTATACATGTAGACCACATAGCTGACCCATTCGGCCAGGTAGGCAATTACTCGGAATATAGTTCACCGAATATCCTTGGTGGTCCTGTCGTCATAGACAACCTTCTACATTAATATAAGACGGGAAAAAAAGAAGAAGAAAAAAACAGAACAGCACCGAACCGACTTAAAAACTGCGAATGCGCATTCAATAAACGCTCCAATTTTTTGAGATAATATTCAATATCACGTCGAAAAGCGGGTCAAATGAAACTTTTCCACGAGATCCTAACTAGGCTGGTCGGTGTTAGGTCGCCATTGTGATGCCAATTTTGGCACCAATAAGCGTGGCGAACACGGGCCAGCCTATGACGATTTTCCTGGCCCGGGTCGTACACGCACAGCATATGATATGCAGCTAATTGATCGGTATACACGGATAGGAAAAGGGCGACACAAAAAATAAACAAGGACTGAATTACCCTGGCCTAATTAGACTATGATCACTACAGCCCCGCTAATAAATAGCAAGGATGTGGGATAAGCACACATGGATTAGAATCGCGAAGGCGCAATGCCAAGCATGCCACGACCACATGAGCGCAATCAAGAGGCCACCGAGCGGGGTTATTTTGCTAGTTGGGAATTGACCAAGTTGATAGTTTGGGGTTTAATGTAAAGCCTACGAACGTGCCACTCCCCAAAAAATGCATAAAAAACCAGAAAAAGTCAGACGTCGTGTTAACTGCTGGTAAATGGCTATAGTTAGTCCTTGTTAGTTAAATGCTGTCCAGTGATGCCTTGAACTGAAGTCGTTACTTATATGCTGCACATATATCTGTATATAGAGTGCAAAGTTTCGAGGCCGAATAAATGAAATGTAAGGCTATTCAAAAATGCTGGGTATAATTCCAATTAGAGTACGACTGACAACATTTAGAGTTTTTTACGAATTAAAATGTTCTATACATGAATGAAAATATTTTCAACATGCAATACAAGAAAACGAGCCAAACCAGTAGGGTTTGGAAGGGTATGCCTACTCAACTATGGCTGGAATCATTGATTGGTTAATACATACAGTACATGTATAGTGACAAACATTTAAGATAGAGGAGGTGGTGGAGAGGGGAACAGACTCCACTATTGCTACACCTACTGTAAGTTGGCCATAACTGGGACCAGCTGGTCTGGAGGGTTTGGAATTTTTGGTGTCTATAGGGAGAGGAAAGCAAGAACTCAATTTAGACAAGAGTCATTGTATGTTGTCCAGGTTGAATTCCATGTTTATAATTTAGGTCCTAATCAGGAGTACAGGATCAGTCAGTGATCTAATACCTTTCTGAAATTATCGCTGCCTGTATCCCGCATTCTGCACTTCATATTGGTTGTGATAGTCAGGATCAATAATGATCCGAAATTAGCAGGAAATCGGGCAACAACAGCAATCTGTCAGTAAGCTATAGAAACTGAGAAATTCCACCTAGCACCTTAGAAAACTACATCACACACACATGTATATGATGTAGCCTAGTGACGAACAACATGAAGGAATCCTAATGTGTCAACTGCCAAGTAGCAGTTCCTCCAACTGTACATTCAAGCCGATTTGCAATGTTCTTACTGGGGGAATTACATGGCCAATAAATACATTATGTACCACTACACACAGTCCATTATGCTCTATTTATATAGTAATTAAATCACCCACGTGTCTTGAAATCTCATAACGTGCTGCAACTTACATTGGCAACCGGCTCGTACGTCATGATGACAGCATGCTGTCTGGAGCCCACCCTATTATTCCAAAGCAGATAAAATTTTCCGTAGAAGATGGCAGATGTTACCAACTGGCAGAGCGCACCAGTGAAGGGGGGAAATAAAAAACCGAACAGAAAAGCAACTTACAAGTTTCCCAAACAAAGCTGGTGAGACTGCTTTCCCAAACCCAAAGGAATGTCGGATCCGCAAACTTATCCCACCGGCGTACTTTCAAATACGTTGAAAGCGGCTCAAAACAGCTGGTCAGTCAGCATCTGAGGGACAGAAGAGTATTCCTTCTTGGCACTGGACGTCTCATCCGCACCGCACGAGCGCACACTGCCCTGCACCGACAGATGTCCACCGCACTACACCGCACTGCGTGGCCCCGACAACGACGTACATCGATCCATGTTAATTTTTTCAGTTAATCCCTCGAAAAACCGCTTATGGGGGCTTAGGACGTCTGTCTGTCCTTGGCCCTAGCACAGCATCCCAGCGTGAACTTGACGCGAATCAATAGCTGGAGAATGGAACAAACACGTCGAGGAATGTTCGGTGTTCAACGGCGCTCCAGCTTGGGTCTTGGCGCGCTATTCCACACGTGGTAAAAACGGAGCGACTGAGAGACACCAACCTCTCCAGTGCTAGGCCAGCCGCCAACTGATACGCTTCTGGACTAGCGCATGGCCCAGCAAGGCTAGCAGTGCTGGGAGCGAGACGTCAGCCATTCACGTCCCTCCAAAAGCCCGTGTTGGGTTGAATAAACTCGGTAGCCATGTCAACGCTCTCGGTACAGTCTGCGTGGCAGAAAACGCATGGGTGCGAAACTGCGATACAAGGGGGTGAAAATGGATGGGGTGAATAGAAAACCCAATGGTGGAACCCGTGGACACCAGTTGGGGAGTCGTGCCCTTGCAATTGCAACGCTTCCATCAACTGCGAGAGCGAGCTGGATGTGATGGGAGGAAGGTTAAATTGGGAAAATGCCTTCCCGCATAGACAAAGTGTCTTCGAAAAATGCTCTTAAAATTCGCCAGTATGTCGACTTTAAAGGTTCTTGAAAAAAAATAAAAATATAAAACGCCGAAAGCAATGGGATGGATTGTCAATTCGTAGCACGGAGGTCATTTACGATGCATATAGAAAAGTGGCAGCAACCAGAGGCAAAATATTTCTTGTCGCATTTTGGAGAGCGTTTTCTACTCGGAATTGCCAATTTCTCAATTCAATTCAACTCGGTACACTAACTGAGCTGGCGTGTAATCCATCACCCCACTTTATTGGGCAGTTACCCCGCATTAGGGTGGGCTTCATCACCACTGTTAAATTGATTATCTCGTGTAGCTTAAGGCCATCCTTCGAAAGAGAATCACTACGCCTGATGGCACACAAAATATATTACCAGTTGTGTGGACTCGAATAAGCTCAAGAGTTGCTCATCAGTTTTGAAATCCAGACAGTATGCACTGTACGTGTATTTACTACTTGAATAAACAACATTTTGAATTCAATCATGAATTCGGCTTATTTTACGATTTACACATCAAATGTTCATTTATTTGTTTCTTTACGTGTGCAGACGTGTACATTATGTTGTCATTTTGTTCACCAATATTATTTTTCTGGTACATCACATTTTGTATTAATATGACCATTAAATTAATAGAAAATGCTGCATCAATAATAGGAATACTTGACAAACTGAGCTTATTTTGGATGAAGTATTCCAGAAAAAAAAAAATAGATAAAACTAGTTTATCGGTGAACTGCTGGGTTTATTTTAACCAAAAATCTTTTCAGTTGATGAACTTTTATATTAGGAGAGTTAAACCCATGACAAGTATTTCCATGTCACCAAAGAACAGCTTCGTATTTGTGCAATCAATCTATTTTTTCCCTCCAATTTGAGGAGTTGCATCTCAAGAACCTTTCCATCATTTCATGTCTGCATTTACTTTTGTTGCATCGAACGAAAAGGGCAAAATGCCCTTAATTTCGCTTCATTGCGTATTACAATTAATGCTGTTTACTAGATTCCAAATTCCTGGATGAATCTTTGCTGTCTAATGTTGTTCCCGTATACACATATCGTGGGCCAACACGTGAAATGATTCTATCGATTTTTTATTGCTTCAGCCTTTTGTACAATAATTCAATTTGTTGCTAATGTCAAAGACATTACCTTCAACGCGTTATTAATGTATTTATGCTTGCATGCGAGCAATCTCCGAATCGCTTTTACGAGCCATTTCATGTTTTATTTAAACAAAACTGTTCAAAGCACGAATGCTTCGCGTATAAAATGCAATGTGAAGAAAACTGCCGTACACCGAGCTTGAAATCCGAGCGTGTAAATATGATTAAAATATGTCAAGACAAACCAGCTGAAGCAAGCTGGGTCTATACCTTAGATGAAAAATGAAGATGCAGACAACTTTAAAACACCTTTTCGGAATGTTACTGCTGGCCTAAAATGTTTTCTTACAGAACATCCCGTAACACTGCAGGCCCGAGTGTCCATTCTTGCACAAGTACCTGCTCGTACAATAAGTGTCCACTTTGGGGTTGAAAATGTAGGTCTGCCACATTATTCTGGATTGCAGACTGGCCAACAAAACTGAGATTGGGGATAGAGAACCATTTCCACGCAGCTGCTGTCCTAAAAACGTTCGGTTTCAACCTATTAACGATGTAGCATATTTATTTTTAATTTCACTATATGGGGTATAATATATTTAGGCTACATACGCAGCAGCGAGCTGTGGTTTAAAATTAAAATGACAATTTTGACGGTTTCAAAACGCGTCAGCCAACAGCAGGCAGATGGGGACAGCTAGTATAGGGCAACGAAAAAAAAAAGATTTAGGGAGGCCAAAACCTTGTTGTTAATATAACAAAGCCTCGATAGATATAAATGGTACACTAAAGCAGCTGACCAGCTTCAAGGGTCGTATTGGGCAGATTGTCACAGGGCGAATCGAAACATGTGGTAAAAAAAATGCAAGTACTGCCAGGCTCAAGCCTGACTTTTTGAACTGTAAGCCTGCTAGAACAAAATATATTGAACTATAATTCAAGCCTATCAGTCAGCTATCAGTACTTGCAGATGCATGAATTCATGGCCTACCCAGCAAAGGTTTGCTAATATCATTTAGAGGGCATTACATAGATAATGCGTTCAAATATTAATGATCCAAGAACAATTATAAATAAGGTTAAACACCGAATATTTTGACATCGAATACATTGAGCAATTCAATGGTTTGAAGGTTAAACAGTCGTTGTGTGGTTTATAGAAAAATAAATGAGCCGTTTTTTATTGCCAATAAATAGAAAACAAAAACTCGCACAACGACGCGCAAGGTGTGTTTATAAAAAGCAAACGTTTTTTTACTGGGCATAAACTTCTACAGCTGCTGTAAACAAGACACTATAGCTAATATCTACAGGGTGTCTCTTGCGAGAACCAAACTACAGCACGTGTCAGGGGCCCTAATTATTACTATTCCCAACGTTGCGTTTTTAAATCTGCTGTATCAAAATTAGTCACGTGCACCGCTTTAGTAAACTTGCACGATGTGTCCATTCAATTAAAAAACGAGCCCAACTCGATAAAAAACACAACGTTGTGAAAGTCCTGGGGCCCAACTTTGGGCTTTCACAACGTGGCATTTTTTCGAGTTGCGAAATACATGTATGATCAGTTTTCACTTCGGTTTATGTATTTTGATGGGTAATGAGCCCCCTGGTTGAATATGAAAAAATTGAAAACTGTTGTGTACATCGTATGAAAAGCTTTCGCACGTCTTATACAATGTACATCGGGATCAGCTTTCGGAACATTTGACTTTGGACATTTTCCAATAGGACCTCTTTACAAAATTCTAATTGGCTGGCTCGCAGACAGCTTAGTGATACGCTCAAAAACATTGCGTATAAAATGACAGATGCGTCTGACGTGCAGCCAGATGTCAGAAAATGGTAAGCTTATTGCAATTTCCCGGTTTAAAATTTTAAAAATTAACAGCACGAAAATAGCCAAAGCAGCCAAGATGAATGTTCAGACATATTCAAAAAGGGTGAAGGATCGGAAATGGCAATGTTCTCACAGATAAAAACGAAAGCCTAAATATAAACGATAGGCCTGTTATGCACGCGCTTCTTCCGGCTAGCATATTTAGAAACTGGAGCAACATCTCACTGACCCACTTCCATTAAGTCATTTGCAGGCACGAATTAAAACCTGAAACATTGTGTAAGTACATTATGCGAGTTTAGTGTTTTCTGAATAATTGAAAAACGCTACCACCTATATATAGTATACAAAGTATGGTGTTGAAAAGTAGGAAATGATATAAAGGCCAAATTCTGGCTATTATCCAACATCGTGCCATGAATACAGTTATCATTAATGGGCTTGGTTAATAAGCCTATACCAGCAATAGCTTATTAAATACGACGTCTGACAAGCAACACTTCAATGTACTCGACAGCAATAAAAAAAATCAACTTCCTACGTGAATGTCAACAAAGTACATGTATGTCATCGATTTTTCGACAAAAAACGGCTATTTCTGAAAACAGAGTGCATCTTATTTCAGCAAAGATCCTCCCATGCAGTGCTTAAAGTATCTCTTGTACTGACAAACCTGACGAAGTCAAGTATCATAACATGTATGTACGTTAATCTGCACGATTAAGTCAATTGCGCCTCAGGTTTGTTACTAAAGTCGCAGGCAAGGATGCGTTAGTTATTGTAAACAGTCCATCTACCATATCCACAGTGACAAATTTCATAAACATCACCAAACCAATCGGTAAGGGACCGTGATCGATGCATTATAAAATATTCAGAAGCCAATTTCAAAAACAACATGCTACGATGACATTGGCTAGATGGTCTCTGCTATTTACAGTTTGATTTTCCGGACATGGATACATTCAACATATATAGAATTAGCTATGTTTAGACTTATTTATCCGTTCAAAACGTTTCGCTGCCTGCAACACATGTTATTAAGGTTATTTTGCAACACTAACTTGAAGTTAGCACATCTATTTAGCATACTGTATGTTGTCTAATACAATGATGATGGTTAACATTAACGGGAATTTTCACCTTTTAGATGACACCTGATAACTAATAGCAGAATAGGCCTACAACATTGGTCATGGATTTCAATTGAGTTAGCTATAGTCGGCTCAACGAGAAATGACAAATTCTGACAGCCAGTCAGAGGGATTCCGCTTATTGATAGCTTTCTC
>JAQFYZ010002564.1:0-16509 GCA_034695085.1 Cylindroiulus punctatus | reverse complement strand
ACGTAGTTTTCTCTGACTCTCCCTGACCATTTTGCTCTTCCCTGACTTTCCCTGACTTTCCAGGTGCGTATGAACCCTGCTATGCTGCATACAAAAGAAAATTCTGATTTAACATTTTAATTGCCTCCCATCATAATGATCTGCACATATATGGTTGGCAACCAAATTACCAATAGTACATAACAAAAGATATAGAAAGCAATCAGTTCCAGTTATAAAAGGTACAGCCAGTCTGGCTTTCTTCAGTAATTAAACAAGTAATAATAATGGGCAGTCAAACAAGTCATAATCATGGAACGTTAAATTGGGTTTGTTCACGCAACTTCATACACGCCAATAAGTTTTCTCAAATTTGGAAAAAAAAGCTTGCGTTCGCTTTATATAACAACGTGATGAAACTGGCAAACTTTCACCAACAATCGTCAACAGCTAAGAACATTGAGAAAGAAAATCTGCGAAATCTCTGATAACCTCGGACAATCACATTGTACATGTTCAACAAGCTGATTTTACCTAGGCGCTGATGGCGCTCAAGCAAAAAGATAGAAGTACATGTATGCTGATGTAAATTGCAATTAGTTCTACTAAGCAATGTTATTCTTCGTACAGTGCAAAATGTGCCACCAACTGCTTCATGGTACGATGCACGGTACCATCGGGCTTTTTATAAAAATTTGTTCTTTCGAGAACCAAATTTCATCTTATGTGCCAATTGCACCAACACATCGTGCATTGATTCAGATTCAGTAAGCAACAGTGTACAGGAGCCAAAGACATGAACCACCTGCTCAATGCTTTTCAGTTGATCAGGATCATGGCCGAAGTGCAGTGGAACATTTGTGAGCAGAGGGCAACGTCCTTCGAAGTCTAGTTCAGCTGACCGTTTATCAAGATGTAAGACGACAATTAATAATAGATAATTAGAAGCACTATGCGAAAATGTCAAACACCCAGCTGGGTGTCCACTATTTGTATCAGCCATGATATGTCACAACATGAATGATTAGAAATACATCTGGTTGGCCTACGATTGTATAACAGAAAAGTTTACTGTAATTGAAAGCTTTGCTCAAGAATATTTTCATTATCAGACTACTCCTCAAACTTAAAAAGAAAGTTCGCTCTTGACTGCTTGCAGCATCGATTCCTAATCTCATCAGAGCTCGAGTTCTTCCGAGTGCTTCCTGCTGTGCATAAATTATCTTGCCACATTATCAGCGATGAGCGATTTTAATATACACGTAATATCACCCTTTATGTAGGCTATTTGATACCTCGCCAACATTGCGTTCCATGATAACAACCAGTTGCACGAAGCTCACATTATAGCTAGATGTCAAGGTTGCATCTGTACTTGTACTGAATATCCCCAAATATGCAAGTCAGGAATATTTTTTGTTACCGTGATAGTGGTGATACTGTAATAAACCCTTTATCCTGTCATCCTCTAACCCAAAGGGATGACTGCCTAGCAGATGCAGCCATAAAGTGAAGAGGAAGTGCTCGAAAACATGAACCCGAAACATGTTTCATCGAGTACAAGCATGCAATGTGACAAAAGCAACAATTTTCCAATACTCCATTATACATGTATAGTACAGCCTCTGCGTATGTTGCCAGCGAACGCTGAATCATCTAGTGTATTCATTAGGCAGCTGCTGGATGCTGTTGAGTCAATCCAATGTCGCAATCAGGGCATGTGAAATCATTCATCAAGAACAATTAATCCCTCTTGAAAAACTTGTTGTCCTACATAGAAGCATCCATTTTACATCCAGAAATAAGTTTGATCAGACAAATACGCACGGAGTTTATCCAATTAGAAAAATCGAAAAATTCAAACATGTCTTCCCAAGACATTGCATGCAAGCATATTATTTGTGCATACTGCATGATACACATGCTTGTACTCCAAAGTCAAATCCTGTAAACAATATGCATATGCACTACGATCATTAAACTGCCAGTCAGCTTGACCATCATGATGGCAGTGTCATGTCCACAAGCAACATTAGAACCACGTAGTGAAGCGAACAAACATCCTCTAGGGATAGTGGCCTTGTGTCATTGTTTCAAGGATTCTACCCAAAAGCAACTACAGTGCACTGGGACTGTAGCGCAATTTCAAGGCTAGTTGGTCTGGGGTCAGCAAATGTGCTACCATGGACACGCAAACAGATCGCTGCACTCTATAGTGACACAACTCAGACTTTTACAATCTACTCGAGAAGGCAGTCGGTAAATCGTTTTGCAACAGTTCACAATTGCTTCTGAAGTAACAGACATAGCTGCCAATAATGCAGATGTCGAGTGATGAGGTCGACATGCATTTTGAAATGCTCGTGAAAAATTCCCCATTTCTTGGAACTGTTTTGATGCAAACCAGTTGTTATTTACCTCAGTTGTTTTGAAGTCCCCCAATCAGCTTTCAGCCACAAACCAGAACCCCCTGAGGCCAAACCTGAGCAGGTACAACAATTAATAATGATGTACAGTACGAACACAAGACAAAAAAAATTGTCGGAGGCGCAACTCTTCTGAATTTAAATAACCTCACCACAAAAAAATTGGACATCCATGTCCAATCAACAAAACTGTTGTATTTGTTCTTCAGAATTCGTTTCTTGTTCATGGAAACGTTTACAGGCAAACACGTACGTAAAATATAGCTCAGATTTTAGCTGCTTATAGGGGAAAATAAGTAGTGTATAGGCTACTGCAGCCTATATGCCAGAAGTCAATGCTGGCAGCAGGCCAAGCAGTAACTTAAGTAAGTCTAACGAGTCCAATTGCTTAATAATGGATGACTGAAGTGCGTTTCATAAAATTATTATACCAGTGACCGCGAAATGCCGCACAGATATTGACGTCCATCACGCAGCTTCAGCATTTTCATTTACCACTGGCTCGCTTCCTAGTCAGAGCAGCAACCTTCAAAACTGATCAAGTTTTCATGAATGCACGAGCAATTTGTAGGTCTCCAGGTCTCTGGAAATTATGTGCAGTTTTGACAACTTCAATGCACCGGAGACCGTAGCAGCCATGGCAACCATAAGCCCTTGCTTCCAGACTAGTGAAATGGACATGACTGCTAGTCTTCACTTCCTTCACTAGCTTTGCCATTCATGTAGAATCCCACGAAATCTTGTTTCAGCAGCTGTATGGCTGGAGGACCGTGTCATAGCTAGACCTATTAAATATAGGGTTGCATAGAATTGTCAGTGGTATTTTCCTCATAGCTTAGCAACAGATGACTAGGCTCAGTATCAGAAATGAGGAAAACTACTTCTCTATCTGCATGCAAGTCGTTGCCTGTTTTCAAGAGCTGCAAAACACTTCCTTTAACCCTGATCTTTTTCCTCAATAAAAAAGAAACTCTATTATGAAACAGTACATGCACGACTGTAACTTATAGCATTGCTATTTTCGAAATGCATTTTGCAAAGTGACCAGCGCGGCGAGACAAAACTGCAGTGCATACAAAGCATCTCTGGTGGCAAAGCAAGCTTCCTGTGGAAATTTCCACTGGATTCTTGGCAGTAACGTTGGAGAGGAATTTTGCGGAACACGCAAATACAATTATCGATTATTTCGTCTAGCCGTGAGCTTGGCTGCCACTTGAAAGCGTTGCACAAAACTCTTCTGCAAAGTTCAAAAGCTTGCAAAGCGGTGAAAAGACGTCAATTTGCGTGATTAAAATTGGAGTGGATAATTGACACTGGGGAAACAAGTGGTAATCAACAAGTTACAATAATCAACATGAAATTTGCCCCGATATAGCACCCAATAAATACCGTACCGTATATTCGTATCTTAGCTGTTGCTAATCATGACATTCCAATAGTCGATGGAATATCATCCAACAGCTTCAGACTCCGATAACGCCTTTCGGCCAAAAATCCATATACAGTGTATGTATGGTATCAAATAATTTCGTTTATCTGAAATTTTAGCGTGATGCTCGGGCTCGTTGAAACATGACATTTATGTGATAAAGTGGTGCTAGGGAATATTGTCTACGCTCAAGAACTTTCATCGATGCCTTAGCACAATTTTTAAACACATTTGCTGCGCTGTTAAAAAGTCAATGAATGGAAGTAACGACGCTGCACCTGAATAATGCAGCAGTTGAAGTGGCCCTGGGGACCTTTTCTTCAGCAATTTAGCAGGTTCAGCTAATTTTGAAAGTTGCGTCCGTTGCAGCAGAACGTGCTGCGGCAAAATCAGCAATATGAACAGGTCCAACTTTTAGTTGTAATTAAACGCCAAAATTAGAAATGAAATTGCAAAGCGTGGATTAAATTTGCTCGACTGTACAGTGTGCATACTCGAAAACGTCAAGATGGTAACACCCAGAGAAATGACCAGAGAATTACCAACATATGATAGCGTTCATAAAGTGATATCTTGGTGATGTCAAAAGTAATTTACTCTAGGTAGGCCTACATTAGCAAACTTTTCGGAGCAAAACGGAACTTGTAGCCAAAAAATCATAGCCAGCCAAATCCTCAAAGATAGGCCAATAGCCTAGCTAATGTCTAATGTCTCAAAATATGTTTGAAAATTAAGATTGTAGTATTCCAACAGTCGCACATCGTCGATTGAGTGTTTATGGGCTTGTGGAACTTTGCCAAAAAAAACAAAAAATAATAGGTCTACATGTAGGCCAACTTGTAAAGCTATGATTAAAAAAATGTCTACAGAACTGTTGCTTAACCCAATAGTAAATAGAAAAGCATGCAGTAGGCTTGCACTCGTAAATACTGTTGTACAAACTCATGTTTCATTTATCTCAATGGCAATACGTCATAAACATTTCAACAGAAGTTATCTAGTAAACAGGCTACTGTCTAATTATGTGATGTATTTACACAGATGAATCACAAGAGCGTTATCTTACCCCTATTGGTTTTTGGAACTTGTGTCACCGGACACACACAAGTATACCTTCATGTTTTACAATAAATATATAGATAAGAACAGCACGAAAGTGAACCTGTGCTATTAACCACATAGCTGGACTCTACCAGGAAAAATTACCAAACTGAGATTTGACATACATGTACGTGTACAATTATGCACCTAGTTGGCCCAACTATTAGAGAAAATTCCTACATGCCAAAATCGGACGTCCTTCCTTTCTGACTCCTACACCACCCATCATCATTCAACTTGTTACCATGTCAAAATATTGATGGCAACACCGACCATGTCCAGAAAATTGATCAAATCCACCTTGAAGCACGTGCAGAATTACAGCCCCATCCTTATGATCCTCTGTCCTCATCCCTCAACGTCATATCAAAAGATTTGCCTACGCCCCCAATATATAACGAAATTGAATCGAAATTCGCACCTTTATAACACGGGCCAATTAGGGCGACCCATAAATGCGGAACACAGCCACTCCAGCCTGCGTCAACATTCTTAAAATAGGTAAAAAAAATTTGGAACGCAAAAATTGGCTCAAGTTCAAAGCTTTGCAGAAGCCGCGTCGAAGGTGCGTGGGTCTGAAACTCGCTGAGGGAGCGCGTCCGATGTCCAATAAATATCGAAAGGGTTAAAATATGGATCTTACGTTAGGCGTTTGACGACGATCTCGTCGCTGGATACTTTTCGCCAAGCGCCGCACAGGAAATCCCGACACAGACGGTAGGCTTTTTCCCTCATTTCGGGCTCGCAAGGAATCATCGCCTGCATGGTGGAAAGAGCGCGAGTCTTTAATCGCCCCAGTGGAATGTACAAAGCAGGTAAAAACACACGCTTTCCTGCAACAGGAAAATTAAAAATAACAAGCACGCTTACCGCACCAACGCCATTTATACCGGCTCAACCAGACGATGATTTCAGCCAGCGCCTCGGGTGACCACGTGACGGGCGAGTTCACTTCCGGAATTATGTGAGGGGGAGGAAGGGATAACCAGTCTCGGTTTCTTTTTATTTTATCTCTGTCACGCATTGACAATTATTTCCAATTTAAGATAACTAAGACTAGATAGGAAGCCGAATTCTGCGAATTTGATTCGTCTTCCTATAGAGATTACATCCGCAATAAGTCAACACTGGGACGTTGTCATTGGTGGATTCTTTGCCTGTCATACATGCATTTACATTTAAGACATGTCGTGACTTGTCGTCCCTATTAAAACTGCAGTTAAAATTTTGTTTGCAACAAATTTCAATAGAAAAACTGAGCGAATTGAAAACTGATGCCTGCTCAATTAATCATTTATAAATAGATCACGAGCCAGGGCAGATCATATATTATTTTCAGTTAATCTAGTACAAGGAATTAACTGCTTCTGTGATAAATGAACACCAGTTACACCACGTACTGTAAATGAATTACTGAGCAGTAACAATATACATGTACAGTGTGACAGAGTGTGTACGACTCATACGAGTAATGATTTCCTTCAAATATTTTGGAAATCGAATGTGAAGAAAAACAATAAATGTTTGCACTAAATCATTACCGCGCATTAATTTCAAGATTTGCCTGTCATACATGAATTTCCATTTTTAAAGACATGTCGTGACTTGTCGTCCCTATTAAAACTGCAGTTCAAATATTGTTTGCAACAAATTTCAATAGGAAAACTGAGCAAATTGAAAACTGATGCCTGCTCAATTAATCATTTATAAATAGATCACGAGCCAGATCATATATTATTTTCAGTTAATCTAGTACAAGGAATTAACTGCTTCTGTGATAAATGAACACCACTGCAAATGAATTAATGAGCAGTAACAATATACGACTCATACTAGTTATGATTTCTTTCAAATGTTTTGGAAATCGAATGTGAAGAAAAACAATAAATGTTTGCACTAAATCATTACCGCGCATTAATTTCATGATTTGCGAAAATCGCAATTCTCTGATAACAAAATCTGCACATCAAGTAACCACATATTATCTACAATTTTATTTACCCAGAGACACGCGGTATATATTTATATAAAATATTGGCTAACCCCATATCATCATTACTTCAAATATACATAACTTTATCTTACAAAGGAATGCAAAAACTTTGTTTAGCACAATCTTAAATATAGGCTTACGGAATAAGGCATATTATGGATCTTAAGTAGCACAACATGAAATTAACTAAAAGCAGCACAACGCAGAAAATTAAAAAGAATGCATTGGAAAAATTATTTTTCAAAATTCAACACAACTGGAAGGAAGCAATCGGTTGTCTGCAAAAAATGATGCAGAATTCATTTATAAATTTCCTAAGTCATGACATATTGTAGTATTTTTAATCAATGTATAAAAAATTGTATTGTATGCCAAAGCGAAGCCCAAGTGCAACGCACTTAAATTTACAATCGAATATGCCCTAAATTCAAGATTTTTTTCATGTCTTTCTTTTGAAATTTTAAAAAATATCGAAGCCCAAGAGGAATGATGATAACATGTATATACAGTGTACATGTATTTTCAAAGTAAATTGTTGAGTTGTACTACATGTATTTTCGGAACATGATTGTGAGAAAGCAGATGCATGGCTCTTTTTCAAAAAATAATAGGCAGAACAATTCACAAATAAATTGTCAAAAAACAATCAAATTAAGTGATTTGTTATTATTTTATTGTTTCTTTGAGTCCAACTACTTTTTTATGGTATCTCCGGCCATGCTGCTGGTTTGCAATACTATGATCATGTTTAAAAAAATTTAAATTCATGATGGCGGTTTTCATACACATGCCAAGTTGGATCACATATGTAACCTTATATATCTAACATAAAATTGAATAAAAGCAAACGTATCAATAACAATGGATAGATAAAATTTCGACACTGGTTTATACCATATCAACAAGGATGAATCAAATCAGTCATGATATTGCACTGAACCTAATGGTGATTTATATTTTCTCTTTGTAGGCAGATTGTCTAAGCTAGGGAGAAACTATCAATTTGAAAGTTTTGTCTTGTTGAATACACTGTAATTGGTTTATCACGTACTGCAGCAATTATAATCTTATAAACTTCCTCTTGGGCATTCCTCCTAGAAAACCACTTCCCTTTGATCCATACGACAGAATACAACCTTTTTTACTTCATTTCATTCTAAATTACTCAAGCTTCCCAGCTCCCTTTGGGCTTCCTTCGTAGTGTAGCACATTTGTAAGGCAAAGTGTCATTGTACAGTTTTGATCTTTGCCCTAAAATGCTGGGTAAAATACTTGAAACATACACTGTAGATGTAGTATGCTTCAAATTCCACATAAATTTACACATAACAGACATTCGCTCAGACATTCACGCTCAAAAATATTCACTCTGCCAGACATAAAGTAGATAGGATAAAAAATGTTGTTCCTCACATATCACTGAGAAACACGTGTACAACAGCTGTATGTGTGGCCAGTTTATATCACAACGCAGCATGATTAAATCTGAAGGAGTAAAGGAGACAATGCTCATAATACTTCTCCCTTTAGTCTAATAATTCGACAAATAAAATTACCTTGTCATAAAACTGAGCTTACAACAATATCTAAACACACTTTTTATACGCGAATCGAAATGGTGTGCTCAACTGATTCGCAATTCCTTTTTCTATGTGAATGGTGCGTTGCTTCGCACCATAAATCTCGGCGTAATACTGCTCAACGTTGATCAACATTGGAAATGTCTACTCCCAATCGCAGCATTATTTGATGCCGCAAATCTGAGGGAACCCAAGTCTCGAGTTGTCAAAGGTTGCTCGGAATGTTCTTATTTATAAATATTTACACTATGGTACAGCTACGAAGACGCGCACTCGCTAAACGTCTTCATAGTCATTCACTACAGGTCCGATAAAAGACGAAATTGTACTCAACAAATGTGTCGTTTGCAAATTTCCGATCAGCTGTGCATGCCTTAAAGAAATAAAAACGAGACGCAATATTAAGTTAAACGCAATGCTGCCAAGAGTAATCATGAGAGGTCATCTACTGATTATTGGAAGTCATGGCAGTAAGCTTGTTGCCCCTTCATTATGACTAATATTATCAAGTTCTGACATTACTCTTTTTTTGAGGAAATGATTATACACATAGGTTTGTAATTATTATTCGTCAGAATTTTGTACAAATTTGGCAATTCTTCTTTTAGGCTTCAAAAAAGCTCATCACGAAATAAACAACTTTGAATTTTTGCACATTGAATTTGTGATTTTGGCCACATTTGTATTTCTAAATTTATCATTAATATTGTAAATAAATAAACGAAATATAGACGAAAATATTGTCAGATATTTTTGCAATTTTGAGTAATAAGGCTCGCGGCTCATCAAGATATTTGATAAGTGTTACTTACGATTAGATGATTGGGAATGTTCGTTACACGGAATTTGTAGCTACTTTCAACAAACTGCCCTATAGGTAAAACCCATGATGGCTTCAATTCCTAAAAAAAATTGATTCGATAACAGGTTATCTATTAGTTATCCACTTAAAAAAAATAATTTCTTGATAATCACATTTAACACAATTCTAAGTTGAGGATGGGGTTGAATGGACTAAAGAATATGCATGATGCACTCGTAATACGCTACCTCAGTTTTGCGTTCATTTGTGGCCCCACTTGGGAGGAGTGCATCAGGAGATCCTTGACTGTATAAATGGGAGCACTCTGTTATCTTGTTACCAGTTTGACAATAGTCAACGTAAACAGATGAAGCAGAAGATAATCTGTAAATGGAATATTCTCGTTTTGAAAATTATCCCAGCAAAAACCGAAAACGGTTTTTGGTTTGTCCAACAATAAAAAAAATTATGATATTTTACCTGAATTCCAATGTCAGTGTTTGTTGGGTCATGTAACGGCTTACTGGAATGTGATAAGTGAAATTTCCTTCTCGGCAGTTTGAGCAGTACTCCGTTGTAATGGTGTGATTAAACTCCATTATATGAATAGAACGTACCATGGATGCAAAATCTATACCATGCAGCACATTAAATTTAGAAACTATTTTTTCCCCGCAAGAATCTTGGAACTCAACATTTTTGAATTTTCATCCTCACCTGATTTATGTATCGTGCTCTGTTGATTACTTGACCCCTGACGCTTCTCTCGGTCGTGGGTAAAATGCAAATTTCGCTTCTTCCGCAATGGTTTGTCATTGCCATTTTTGGATTTCATGAATGGAAATGGCTTATTTCGCCTGCTCACCATCGGATAGTGATCGTGGCTGGATTATATAAAAAAATATGACCTATTGTTTATCTCTAGTTTACCATCTTTCCATGTATGTCAATTAAAAAAGGAACTCATCGCGCCATCATAGAAAGACAGACAAATTGATCAACTTACCTGGATTCATTGTCTGTATCTGGAAGCCGATTATCCTGCGTGGAATGTTCCACCTCGTAACCGTGAATGTTAACGTGATTATTGGTGCTGCGGAAACTACTGGGAGTCACCACCACGCTGGACAACCTTGTACCTGCATCGAGAGATATCCTGTTCAATCGAGCGTCCTATTTTAGGTGTCATAATATGAAAAAAGGCAAATAAGATTTACCAGTTGTTGTTGGAACAGGCGCTCTCTTCGTTGTGCTTGTTGTAGCTGGTGTAGTTGTTCTACTTGTAACTCTTCTCATGGTTGTGGAATTGGCTTGTCCAAGTGGAATGTTGGTGCTAGACTGGGGCCCATTACTTACAGACGACTGCATGGAAACTACTTCACCACTGTCAGGTGGGTCTGACTCGCTGCAGCAGAAGGAACGACAATTGTTCGTTTGAGCCTTGGCACCTGAAATAACGTATAAAACATAGCTGTTACATGCAATTCTAGCTACATGTTCAAACTAGCTAATAAAATATACAAAGTCAATTATTTTCAATGTCTGCGAACCCTGATGAAAAACAACTAAAAATCAGTGAGCTTACCAATGCAATCACTAGGAACACCAATCGGATCTCTTTTTTTCAAAACCCGAACTGTAAAAGATGATGATGTGGCATGAATTATTGTAGACGTTTTCAAAACCGTAGATGCTGTCGATGTTGGAGATAGTGTCGAATTTCGTATTGCTATAATTAAACAAATAAGCATGTGTAATTATCCTTTTTATTTAGAAATGTAAGACTAAAACAGGATTTAAAAGATATGAAACTTACAGCTATTATATTTCGTTGAATATGTTGCATTGTCAAACAAAGTTGTGTTGCTCAAAGGATGAAGAGTTGAACTGAAAATAAATTGAATAAACCACGATGAAGATCACAGTTCAGGCAATGTCAGGATATTATGATAACTTTGCATGTTGATGGCGTTTCACAATTTGTAAAACAAGTCAGATATTAAATTAAAAATCGTATGAAACGATTTATACCATTTTACATGCATGACATTTTTATAAGATTAAAGAGCAATAATCACTGACAAGTTAAGCAAAATGAAATGAAGTTTACCTGGTTTTAAAATGCACTTAAATTGCAGCCTTTCAAGTTTAAAGAACGAATATGAATTTTGATTGTGCAGGAAATACTTTAAAAACAACAATTATTCTTAGACTTACCCTGTTGGTGGTGATGTGGATGTGGGAAATTCATAAATTTGTCTTTTCTGCCATTCCAATATGTATAATGTTGCCATAGCAATTAAACTAAAAATAAAATGAGTACATGAATCATTTAAACTACTTGCCATTGATATATTTGTCAACCATTTCAAGTTGAAAAATTAATACTCACCACATTGCCATAACAAGAATAAGGACAATGATGGTCCCTTGAACAAATTTGTTGGAACATAAGCCTTGATTATCCATTCGTCGAGGCCTTCGCCTTAGCGGTGGCTTCTTCGTGCATGATGATGATGATGTTGGCAGACTGAAAACAAAACAATAAAAATTGTGCTCTGTAATAGCGATCAAAACTTATGGTTCCTAAAATTATTTCCTAAAATGCACAATAATATAATCAAATTTACTGGCTGCAAATACATAGATGAATTACCTTGTGACTGTGCTACCACTTGACGTTGATTTCAGGCTATCAATCCTTTTTAATTTCGCTAATTTAGTGTTCATTCTTTCCAACTCATCAATGCGGTTGCCTAAATTATCCGTCACTTTACAAAGTTCTTTCACAGCACCAATATTTTCCATGAAAATACGTTCCTGTAATAATGACGTTACTTTAAAATTCATTCCTATTACAATTAATTCTATCAAACGATGAACGGGTAACTTGATTACCTTGTTGACGACTAAAAAGTTATCAATTCGCTGACCACTAGGGAGGACAATATCACCAGCCTCTTTGACTGCATCTGGGATAACTTTTTGTACTTCCTGGGCAATGACACCCGTGTCGGATCTTTCATCTTCCTCCAAGCCAGCATGTTCAGCAAAGTCATCTTTATAGTGATATCTCACTATGCGCAGCTGTTGCAAGTTGCGCAGTTGTTCTTTGGTGTCAACTTCCCGTATGTCTTCCTTGGCCCTAACGTCTGATGGCTGGACGATGTGACCGGTCACCTTCACATTACCATGCACAACCAGCGACTCGTCAGGTCTGTCTGTGTTCACTCCGACTCGGCCCTAAAAACATGATTGATGTAACGCTATGAGATTTCATGTGAGACATTTATTCTAAATTCATGAAGCTTTTGAAAAATTCTCCTTTCTTACCGCATGATAGATAGAATCCGGAGTATGACCCTTCTGCCAAGAAAGCTCAACTTCGCTTTCAAACTGCCCCGGATTGGATGCCTAAAGGGGTAATAAATTTAAAAACGAACACAGTACATCGATGTGATGAATTCCTGACTACATACAAATCTCTTACTAGGTGGCTGTTAACTTTGATATTTACCCTCACGATGATTCGCTCAGAAGCGTGTGAAACGATTTGGTAGTTTTGATCCCCGCAATGGGCATGCAAACCAACCACCAGGTAGAAATAGCGCTGATCGGGATTAGGCTTGCCCTTTTTCCGCATATTGTTGGACGTCGTTTCACTGAAGTGAAGCCTTCCCACCGTGATTTTTAGCATTTGTTCATTAGACAAATCAACCCTAGAAAGCATATCTACGGTTATTATCGTTGCAATAGTAGTGCAAAAAATCATTATAAGGTATGCAAAATTCTTGCTTACGGCACTGGATGAAATGGCTTTTTACTCCTGTCTGACTGGGACTGCTCGACTTTGATAGTCTGGCTTGGTGATTCCACCTAATAGACAGAAATCTCATTTATATTTATAGAAATATACGTGCATGTATTTGGTTTAGCCCAAAGAGTAAAATTTAAGAGGATTAAATTATGACGTGTGTGACTTAATCCCTAAAAAGTAATCATACAATTGAAATTGAAATTAATTTAGATATACCTTGCATCCATAGAAGTGTACATAGAAGCTGTCGATTTTCTTGAGTCCTTCTGGCGTCCGTACATAATGAGGCTCAGTGTGTAACTGCGCATGTACGGTGACTTGAAAATGATTCTTCTTCTGACACACAAATGCTTCATCAGCATTGGAGAAATTGAAACCCTTGTCGGCATCAACACGGTAATTGGGAGTAGGTCTGCAATGGAAAGATTGCATGTTTAATTATAATTGGAATCATTTAGCATCAATTTACTAAAAAAAATACCAAAACCTACAATTCCTTCAAGTTGGCATCACACATGACGTGCCATGATGACTGTTGAAAGAGGTGAAAGCGGATGCACTGGTACGCCGAATCCGTAAACGCCATGCCCGAGTCACTACTGAAATCAAAGGCGAGATCATCGTCTAGAAGCTGAGGAGCCGAGTTTGAATGATTTGAACATTGGTCTGGGGATAAACCTGTGAAAGAAATCATCGTTAGTTGCCATTCCATTAGGATATATCAAAGATCAAAGTGTTCTCGCCCAATTTTGAAAAAGGTGTCACAGCATAATTGAAAAAATAATGCTTACAATGTCGCTGGGAAGGTGGCGGTGGCGGAAGGACTACCCCGCCGCTCCCAGGTTCTTGCTTGATGTGAACGATGCCATTGGTGAGCACTTCACCATTGGATGCCCCGTTTGGTGATTCCAGCTTCCGTTTCTTGCTTGGATAATTTGGCGTTCTTTGTACCATGCTATTTAATGGAAAAAAATGAAATGGTGAACATTTCAAAAGCCACACCCGTTTATGCAATTATAAATACACTGATTTTAATTTTGTTTTTCCCAACCGTCTACAAGTATCCAATTATAGCATCCAAATATTTAAAATAAAGCACTCAACCAACCTCCCAAACACAGAAGGTATTGATGATGGTGACATCAGTGCAGGATTAGACATTCCATCAGTCTGCATCGGTGTCAGTTGCTGTGGGCTGATTTGAACTGAAAGCGGGGCAAGAGAGGGATTGCCCTGGGGTCCCATGGAATGCTGCGAGAGATGCGGCGTTCCAGGTGGAACCTGCATTCCGATGGAGGGATGCTGGAGTGGACTTGGCCCATCAGGCATATGTTTCAAGGGCTGAGTATTGGTGTAAGATAGGAGCTGCTTACGACCAGACATGTGAGGAAGAAGCATATCCTGCAGACTTGAGGAGCCCGACGTGTGTGGAAGTTGTTCTGCAATCACGAGGAATCAATGTAAATTATGTTTGGGAATGTTGTCGTTACTAGTTTATTAGAAATATGATGTTATTTCATACCTTCATCAGGAGGCGAATAAGGTGGTTCTGATCCTGAATCTGGAGGACTGTCTGGTAAGTGGTGCCTGCATCATAGGAAAAAATATACCATTCAGCGAAACTATGAATGACTACCATAAATAAAATGTGACCATTTATAAAAATATAAACATCCATTTTGTGGTGTGGGAGCAAAACCAGGTTCAACTTTCATTTTAGTTACAAACAAGTCATTGGCATATCTGCACATTATTAGACACAGACAATTTACTGAATTAAGATTAACTGTTAACCTATTACCATATTGATGTCATTTACATGTATTTTCATCAACTGAATGCCAATGCTTGATAATGATAAAATGATGATAACATTTGCAACCGCGATTTTAATAAATTGCAAACATTTGATGTCAAGTGGTTAACAACATGGTGATGAATGATAATTGGAAAAATGCAAAGCGTTGCACGAAAGAGGTGAAATGCATGCAGAAATGCTGGAAATGTGAATACTGAAATAAATATTTTCTTCAATTCAAAACTTTCCTTGGAACTGCAAAATCCTTTTAGTGTACAATATTATAACCGAATTTTGTTTCTCCCAAACGTCCAAATGTCAGATTATGTTGAATTTTTAGTACTAGTGTTTCCAACTTTACAAAAGTTTAGACACTTCCGGAATAGAGAATATGGGATTTTAAAAGTGAACTTACGGCAGGTTGTAGCCGTTTCCCATAGGGACATTCTTGAAGGGTATAGTATTGGCAACGCCATACATAAGATGATTTGGTGAATGAGTCAGTGAATTCGGAGATTGAGTTACGTTAGTGCCATTTTTCAATCCATTATTTGGAGGCTCCGGATTTTTCACATCGTTTCCAACTAGAGATTCCGGAAAGTAACTGGAAAATAAGTAATGAAAATAAACGTTAATCAGCATATTGCAATCTTGGCAGAAAATGCACCGATTTTTTTATTAGTTCAGAAGGTAATCTCAAAATAAAAAAAATCACCACAATTAATGCATACAGTAGCATGGATCTTTAGCCCACATTTTGCATGTAGCCAAGCTAGGCCTTAAGTGGGCAATTGTGGTTATTTATTAAACATACAATTTGCTTTCAGAAACTTGCAAATTGAACGTTTTGAAAAACAGCTGGCATTCGATGTTCACAATAGGCAAGTTTTAAAAAAAGTATTAGTACCTCGCTCCTGCTGGTGATAGACCTACAAACAATGAGCAACAAACAATGTTGAAGTTCAATAATTATTAACAAGTCTATTTACTTGTAGACGTTCAAACAATGCGCATCTACCCAAACAACATTCGTCAGATTTTGAAAAGCTGGAAATTTTTGAAAAATTAATGCGTAACGTATATGTTTGATAACAACAGCCTCACGAAACATGGGCCGTGGAACGATATGAGTTTGCAGAACCCATGCATAACAATGATTTCTAGGACTGCACTTGAACATGGAAGATATTCTTACCCCGAAGACCTATTTTTCCACGAATGTACATGTACTGTATAGGTAAGACCCCTGGAGTCACAATAAGGAGGTAGCCACGACAATTATACGAAATTAATTTTTACGAGACATATTTTTAAAATGCTGATATTATAGGCGTCTAGACATTATGAAACACTTCCTAGCAACCGCTTGTGGTGAACTCGAATACCAAAGATTACCTTTGAGGGACATAGGCATTGAGAACATATTTATTGAACATCACAACCTGTTATAAAATGGGTTTGCATAACCTATGTCGTGAACTCGAGCTGTGTGCATAATTCGTGCTTGTACAGTCCTTGCCAAAATGATAGAGGCACCCCATTTTTTCATGATATCTGGCAACACAGGGTAGCTACAATGGTAAT
>JAQFYZ010002563.1:0-16512 GCA_034695085.1 Cylindroiulus punctatus | reverse complement strand
TTTTACATTTGTTTGCAAAATTATTGCAAAAGGCAGCTTTTGCTACTTTGCTGACTTTTTGCATTTTTTTTTGCAAATATTTTGCAAAACCAGTTAACTTTTTTGCAAAAAAAATTGCAAAACCAGTTTACTTTTTGCATATTTTTGCAAAACATTTGCAAAATCAGTTCACTTTTTAGCAAAATTTTTCGATTTATTAACCATTATATCTATAGTAAAACCAAGAAGTGATGGAACTGAGTCAAAACATGCGTCGACCATTAGGGGTCCAATCGCCTGTTGGCGATTGATTTATCCATGTTCCATACAATCAGTGCCACATACTGAAGAAACATAGAAGCGTTAATCGACAAGCCACATCTCTCTGATTAGTTGATTTCAGTTCCATCACTTCTTGGTTTTATTATAGTATGAATTTTTAATTTTTGGTTCCAATCTATCTGGTGTAAATTTTCTATTTTGCCAAACGGGGTCCTGACCCCTGGAACCCCACCCTGGATCCGCCACTGAGCTATAGTAGAACTACGAAGAGATGGAACTGGGCTGAAAGCACCGACCAACAGAATCCAATCGCCAGTTTGCGATTGACTAAGTCCAGTATTTCGCATACAGCGACACTGGTGAGAGGAAGGAGCTCAACAACAAAAAATACATTGGAGGCGCTTCAGCTCGAGGCATCAGCCATTTTCCCTTCAACGACTAAAAACTAGGAATCCCTAATCGATAAGCGACACCTCTCTGATTGGCTGGCCTTCAGTTCCATCAGTTCGTATTTCTACTATAGGTCCAGCCCCTCCTTATGGCTATGAAATACTTACTGGGGTTGTGGAGTTCAAAGGAGTGTGAGTGGATCCATGAGTAAATATTACCAATTACATGAAAGGAAAGACATATTGGCCGTGACTATTGACATACACTGTAAACCGTAAAGGTACAAATGCAGTTTTTGTGGGGTACAAATGCACATTTGCACCCCATATAGCATATATGTACCCAAGGGGATGAAATGATTTGAATATACCCCTAGGAACACATGTCAAGGGTACACGTGCAATCAACGTATGTACCCATAGGGTGTGTATATACTTTAAAAACATTTGTACTCTTAACTTTCAACATTTGTACTTTTTCCGTTTGGACTGTAGAAGATATTGGATATTATTCCCACAGTCAAAATTGTCCCAAAGGCACAACGTTTTGGTCAGGTCAGTGAGCGTTACGCCTTTGGGACAATTTTGACTGTAGAAATAAATCCAATACACTGTAAACCGTAAAAGTACAAATACAGTTTTTGTGGGCTACAAATGTACATTTGCACCCCATATATCACATATGTACCCAAAGTGATGAAATAATTTAAATATTTGTGCCTCAAGGTACAATATGAACATGGGAACACATGTCAAGGGTACACGTGCAATCAACATATGTACCCATAGGGTGTGTATATAGTTTCAAAACATTTGTACCCTTAAGGTTCAACATTTGTACTTTTTTCAGTTTAGAGTGTATTATCAATTACAGCTAGTACTTAAAATCCACAATTGGTGCCTCTAATTTTCAAAACCTACTGTGATTTTTTAATCAAACTATAAAATTTGAGCCGCCCACTTTGAGAAGCTCACATGTATGGTCGCCCTTGCTCGGTACAGATTGGTTGTGCACGCACATTGAATGTTAGATTGCGATGGGGTTTAACATCGGCCTGACAATTGTTTCGCAACATCTGTAGTGTCGGCAATTGAGACCGAAATCGTTTTTCTCGATTTCGAACAATAACAGACAGTGGGCACACACTATCTGCACTACCATCGATATCTTGCACATATTTGAAGAAGGGCATAAAGTAAAGTAACCGAGCTTGGTGGCTTAGTGGTTATAGTCTCCACCAAGCGTTTGGGAGACCCGGGTTCAAACCCTGGGTCGGCTAACCCGATTGTGGTTTTCGTGGTTTCCCACAATCAGTAATGGCAAATGCTGGGATAGTTCCCCTACAAAACCGGCCACGACCGTCCCTCCACCTAGTAATATTATACGAATATACCAAGATACCTATACTAATAATTACGGCCATAAGAGATGTTCTCTTCGAGCCTTGCCTCGCCTCGCATAAAGTAAAGTATATCCCATAGGCTACGAGGTGAACCTTCCGGCGCTCTACGTGGTCGTCCCTCCCAGCTTTCGCCGGGACAACGCCACCGCCTTCGAGAACCTGGTGCGCAACTCGCGCCGCCTGACAACCCCCTTCGACTTCCACAGGACGCTGCTGGGGCTGCTGGACTCCCAAGATGGCGGCCGGGCAGCAGACGACGGATCGTTCAGCCTGTTCGAGCCCATCCCGGACACGCGAACCTGCCGGGACGCGCGGATCCCGATCGAGTTCTGCGGCTGCCGGGAGTCCGAGGGCGTGGACCTCGACCACACGGTGGCCGAAGACGTGGTCAAGAGGCTGCTGCTACGGCGCATCAACGAACTGACCGCGGCCAGCAGAAGCCTCTGCGCCGAGCTGGGCTTGGGCCGCGTGGTGCGGGCCAAGGAGATCCGGAGGCCGGACGGGAAGAGGAACGTGAGTGCTGCCTTCCTGGAGGTCGTCTTCCAGACACTGCCCGGCGAAGGACTCTTCCAGGGGACAGTGGCCGATGACCGCAAACCGGACGAACCGCTGGACAATGTGGTCATCACCCGCATCAACGCCTACGGCAACAGCTCGGCCTGCATCACCAACGATGGCCTCTTGAGGCAGTTCTGCTTTTGCGTGTGAATCGGTTTTGGGACTGACCAGTTTTGACCATTTGACCACGAGTTATCTTCAGACCGCTTATTTTATTGAATTGGGTTTAGCTCAGTGCCCTAAGGTCAGCAATGATATGCCTGTGGTGGTTTGGGGACGTTCACATATCATGTCATTTGTCGCAAACATTCTTTGGGCCATTAGATAGATCTAAAGAACTCGACACAATTTATTTGCCTGTTTACCAAAGACATGGTTTCTTGGAATTCCCCTGTATATTCTTTCATTGATCTGTCTATAGGAAGTTTTTTTGGTGTCCGGACATTTTTCCCCAGACATTTCTTCCCAACGACATTTCTTCCCCAGGCATTTTTTTCCAAGGATATCTTTTCCCGTGGACATTTTTTCCCTAGTCATTTAGGTTAGACATTTTCCCCCCAATTTTCTGCACATGGTAGAAAATGAAATGTCAGATGCTTTCCCTTTTTAAAACTGACAGCATTTTATTAAAAAATCGCATATAAGAGAAAAAATGAGTATAAAATAAAAGATAAAATTAAAAATTGCCTTAACTATTACGATCTAGAAATTAAAATTGTGTGCTATGCCTCTCAAGTAATTGCCATACTTCTCCGTTTCGCCATACTTCTCAACAATTTGTTGAATTCGTTGGGCACAATCTCGATATTTTTTCTTTTAGGTGGAAAAGGAATACCCAAAATGGCTTGTTCGATTTTGGTTTCATTGAGACTTTGCTCCTTCTGAATAGCCGCAATGAATTTCCAAATTGTAGGATGATATTGTAACCCACTATGTTTCATTGGGCTGCTTTATTATTAAATTATTAAAAAATGAAAAAACATTGTGAAACAAGTTTTTTTTCATGCTGTAAATTTTTGAAGTCTTAATCTTAAGTCTTAAAGGTCTTGCTATACTTTTCACTTCGTTCAAAACTTTTTTGTTGTCATGAAAACAACTTGTTTTATAATGTTTTCCCATTTTTTGATAGTTTTGCAAAAGTGGCTCGCAAAAGTCCGGGAATTTCCGGGAAAAAATGTCCGGGGAAAGAAAGTTTTTTTTCATACAGATGCTTCGTTATTAATGCCTTGGTGTCTGGACCAACATCACTGCTGAACTCATTTTTACAAAGTTCGGATATGTTTTTGGTCATCAAGGATCTGGTAATGATGACAAATACTGACAAGGGGTGTTGAAAATCGCAAATAAGTGATGACATAATATGTGCACGTCCTCTATGGGTCAAGTTCATAAACCCGGTGGGCTATCATGGTGATCAGTGTATAAGTCATCTCTTTGGTGTATATTTATGGGTATTTTGGTTGGTTTCGGATCGAGGGGTATACATTTTAGACATAAGCCTGCATTTTACACGTTTGAGTGATTGATGTCATGTAAGATTTCTGGCAATTTATTGCAAATATAGTCCTATTCGTGTTTCAATGCATTGTAGCTTATTTGTCATCCCCGCTCATGATTGGTTGATGATGAAATCCAAAGAACATAACGACAGCTCAAGGTGTCCATTAGCAAAACAAGAGGCACGTTGATCAGAACGGAAAACTGTTTATTTTTCAAAGTCTCGAGATTATTTCCATGAATTTGAAAGCAAAACATCAAACTTGGCGACGTGTTTCTCGGTAAAACGTGTCGTTTGTAAAACGTAAATAAGATGCGACGTCAACAACTGTCGCTACTTGCAACAGCAGCTGAAACAATTGCGCAACTTCCTTCGAATCTGAAATCAATTAAGTAACAGTGAGGAGTTGTCATGTCGTTACCAATAATTCCAAATCGGGCAGGTTTCCGATAGCACTGTTGGACCATGAAATGATCTAATCTATACTTTCTCATTATAAATAACCCGACAAATGCGCATTAATTAAAAATTACACCTGCCGATAATGCATTCGCATGCATTGGCCTCGTCATGTTTGCTCGGCCACAGCATTGCCAATAAGGTCATGGCGGTGCTATTGGAAACAACAACGGTTTTTTTAATTGATGAGGATTTTTACTTCGTGGTTCCCCAGTGAGTGCGTCAAAAACACGGCTATTCCGATTGCGGTGTTAAGTCCGCTGAAGACCGAGTAGAGGGCCAGATTCTGCTCGTAGTCGGACAGCATGCCGAGGATCCAGGCGGCGTAGATCAGCACGCACAAAATCATGTTTGACCTTTGACTTATTCTGGAGAAAACGAAATGTTTACATGGCAACAGGAACATTACACGTAAAGCCTTAAAGTCACGATTATCAGACCCCCTATGGTGGAAAGTTGTTGGTTAACTGGATGAAAAATGAGGAAACTCATTTTGCCAGCCCTTTCTCACCACTTGGCACCTCAGACGCTAACTGTGTGTGTGCAAAATTGAATACAGTCAAACCTCGTTATAACGAATTACTGTTATAACAAACAGTATTTTCAATCCCCATCACAGCCTATACAGAAATAGTTAATTTATACTGTTATAACGAATTGGATAAAACGAATTATCGGTTATGACGAACAGATTGTCGAGGTCCCATGCGCTAAGGTTACAGAACATCACTTGAAAAATACTCGCTAAACCCACTTATCAGCTCACAGAAGGTGCTGTCAAGATGTCATCGATCTGATGACAGACTTCCCGTTGCGAGACAGTTCCATTTGCGCGTGTATTTGCACAATCTTCTAAAAACATTATTTCAAATAACTTTTACTCGTAGGTGTGCAGGGTAGTGAAGTGTCTGAATGAAATTTCGACTTTTTTCTCATTCAGACTTTCGACACTTTTGTACACTTGGGAGAAATGTCGTAAAAGAATTAATAAACGATCTCCAATGACAGATTATTTCAAATAAATCACCACTGTGCCACCAGTTGTACAATACTGTACAAAAAAATGTTATGCAAGTATAAATACAATTTAGTTTTAAAACTCATATTTTTTCTGGCTACCGATATAACGAGCTACGGTTATAACGAACAAATTTTGGTGGTCTCGCAATTCGTTATAATGAGGTTCGACTGTAATAATGTGTGCCTGCTAAGCCCTGCATTGCTATGGAACTCGCAGTGATTGCCTACGTATAGGGGCAAACTGGGCGCGCCATCTTGAATCGGGCTCCCGTTTCAAGATGGCGTCGTCCAGTCAATTCAACTTGCTGACAACCAGCAAAGATAGCCACGTGGACTGCAAGGGTTCAGGTATAGTTACTTGGCGCTGAACAGCTGGTGATAATCGACATTTTCCAGCGGCTTGTAGTTAGCACTTCCGGCCGCTTCGGTCATCACGATGGTCATGATCATGAGCAGGGTGACCGGAACCACCTGGCCGTAGAGCAGGGGGGTGTCCATTCGCAACCAGCAGCTAAATTGAGTGAAATTATGAATTGACCAATAGGGAGAGAGCCCCATGCCCGCGCACCACCTACTGGTATTCGCCGCCGTACTCGTCGAAATGGAAACAGATGGTGAAGAGCAAAATGATGGCCGAAATTCCTGTTTCATGGAAATCGAAGAATTGAAATAGTCAACTAGTTGCATTTGTCACCAGCTTATAACAAGTTCCCCATGACGCACTCACCCCATCCGGTCAGAAAGTTCTGGAATCTCGTCATCAGTCCGTCTTTCTGCACCACGAAGGACACCATGCTGTACATGTGCACTGATTCAAGCAACATGAATGCGAAACAGGCCGTGAAGCAGTACTGGAGGCCCATGGAGAAACCACGACACAAGTTCTTTCAAAACATAGAATGAATAATATAACATATAAAAAAAACTTTTTTAAAAACCATGCTTTATACAAAAACAAAAAAATATGCTAAAAGGGTAAAAAAAATTTCGGTACTTGTCCATTAAGGGAACTACATATTATGTTAGGATAGGTTAGGTTAGGTTTGGTTAGGTAAGGTTAGGGTAGGTATAAATGCTCAAAAAACCTAACCAAACCTAACCTAACCTACCCTAACATAACAGGTAGTTCCCTTAATGGACAAGTACCAAAATTTCTTTTAAAAGAAAACAGTGGTCTCAACAATATGTAAACTATTTAAATGTACTAAATAAGACTCGAAAATACTGTATAAGTGATAATTACCGGATTGTCCTCAGCCATAGTGTTGGGGAATAGGAGCAGCAAATGGGCGCATTCCAGTGCAATCTCCATGTTCATTTGGATCACGCGGTCCACGGTAAAAATACTTTTTGTAAAACAAATATATTAGTGGTACGTAATTTGGTGTAAATTTGACATTTTTTGTATTCTCGCTTAGCTTTCGAAACGTCCAAGTTATATGTCATAACAAAATCATCATTTTCAGATCCCCCCAAGTGATGCTATCATTATAATTTGGATGACCTACGGTATTTCCCCTGTGCCCAAAATATGTAAATGCATCCTAACTTGCATAGTGCCCTGGTCTAGTAGACAAAAGTGGCACCTGTCCTATAGTTGCCTCGGCAAAAGAACGAAAAATTTGTACAGCCAATCAGAGAGATTCGGCTTATCGATGTACTGCTTCAGGAGTTAAAGCGGTAAGAGAAAAATGGCGGCCATGCTCGATATTATATTACTGGATGGACGAATCGCAAACAGGAAATTGCATCCTATTGGTCTTTTTTCGTTCTTTTTCCGGGACGACTATAGCTGTCAGAATGTACTTTTTTTATATTTCCCTTCACTTATACCTTTTGTGTCTATTATAAGTTAAGCTGAGCAAAAAATTAAATTTCCTGATTGGACCGCAGATAATAAACCTCGAGGAGAAGAAAACTTTCTTGTTGCGTCTATGAAGGGCGGGCAGAAGCAGGGAGAATACTGGAGCATCGGCAAAATGGATATAATTTGACCAAAAATGAAAGATGGCCACAGAAAAGTCCATTAAAAGCGCCTTTTTTGTGCAAAGCTTGGGGGAGGGAGTTGATACCACGATACTTGAACGTTTCTAAATTAGCCTCAAAGTAAACACTTCATTGACCGGAAGCGTTGGTTTCTGGACAGACTATTTACCGCATAATGATGAAAATGAACAGGGTGATGCCGACCATGATCAAGAGGATGGTGCTCGCCGTGCGGGTGATCACGATGGCCACCGTTTTCTCCACCTGTGGCGCATGTTCATCATTATTTTTATGACGCTTTCATTATCGTCAATGTCATTATTGTCATTATGGCTGATCGAAAGGTCCATTAAAAGTGCGTGGTAATTTTCGGACACCCTGCATAATATTTCCACCATGTAAAACCATGCAAAATCTGTTCCATACATTCGCTTTAATAAATAAATAAAGACGCTCAATTTCTTGCCTACCTTGTAGAATGTGTCGTCCACTAGTGACACTTTTTGTTCCATTTTCCGCGAATTACGCCCTTCATTATTGAACAATTAAATAAAAATGGGAAAAATTCGCTAACGTCGTCATAAAAAGCAAGCGTGACCTTTGCGTCATTTGATGACGACCTTTGCATAAGCGAATTTTTTTTCATTTTTATTTAATTGTTTTAATAATAAAGGGCGTAATTCGCCGAAAAAGGAACAAAAAGTGTCACTAGTGGACGACACATTTTACAAGGTAGGCAAGATTTTGAGCGTCTTTATTTATTTATTAAAGCGAACGTATAGAACATATTTTGCATGGTTTTGCATGGTGGAAATATTATGCAGGGTGTCCGAAAATTACCACGTACTTTCAATGGACCTTTCGATCAGCCTTATTGTCATACGCACCGCGTCCATGGTAGGAATGGGCCTCGGTAAGGGTGGCGCCGGCGATGGTCCTGTTCAGACACGAGGGGTCAGTTCAAGTCCCTACGCATGTATTTCAGCAAAGATTATCAGTGGTCCCACTTACTGGAGCATTGTCCTTGGTCGTCCATGTCGTAGCCCATGACGCACACGCACTGGACCATGGGCCGAGTGGCGTTGCTGTGGTCCACGCACTTGGCGTACTCTGGACAGCGACTCTTCAGGCAGGGACCTAAGGAGATTCAACCGTAAATTAAGGCTGATCGAAAGGTCCATTGAAAAAGCGTGGTAATTTTCGGACACCCTGCATAATATTTCCACCATGCAAAACCATGCAAAATTTGTTGCCTACGTTTGCTTTAATAAATAAATAAAGACGCTCAAAATCTTGCCTACCTTGTAGAATGGGTTGTCCACTAGTGACACTTTTTGTTCTTTTTCGGCGAATTATGCCCTTCATTATTGAACAATTAAATAAAAATGGGGAGAATTCGCGTACGTCATCAAAAAAAAGAAAGCGTGACCTTTGCGTCATTTGATGGCGAATTTTTCACATTTTTATTTAATTGTTCAATAATGAAGGGCATAATTCGCCGAAAAAGGAACAAAAAGTGTCACTAGTGGACAACACATTCTACAAGGTAGGCAAGATTTTTGAGCGTCTTTATTTATTTATTAAAGCAAACGTAGGGAACAAATTTTGCATGGTTTTGCATGGTGGAAATATTATGCTGGGTGTCCGAAAATTACCACGCTTTTTCAATGGACCTTTCGATCAGCCTTAACCCATTTCAGCGTTTTTTGCTCATCTGCCAAATTGACACTTACTCGGACAGGTGGTTTGGTCCCAGTCGACGCATTCTTTGGATTCCTCTTGCAGCTGCGAGTCGACGCACTCTTGCTGGTCGCCGCACATCGTTCGTCGCTTGACCACCCCCACGTCGCACTTCACGTCGCACGATGACCACTCGCTCCAGCTGCCTAATTACTCAGGGGTTAAACTGGCACTAGTTATGCTAGATTTTCATAATGTTTTTTTAAAAGCGCTCACTTTTGCACACTTCCATGTTGCAATCTCTCTGTTCCACGGCCTCTCCAGGACACGGTTGACCTTTGCCCTGCGGCACTGGGTTGCTGCACACCCTGGTGAGGTTCTGCTTGCCCCCTCCGCACGGCTTGTCGCAAGCTGTTGGGTATTTGCTCCAGGGACCCCAGCCGCCGTCAACATCTTGACCTAGGGGTCGAAATTTAGGTGGACATTGTTGGGGACGTGCATGTGATGCGACACCCATTGAAAGTGCGTTGTGACTTTGGGGACACCCTGCATAAAATTTCCAGCAACAATTTCTCCTTTCCTAATCAACATATCAAAATAGTTTTGTTGTTAACATTAACAGGGACTTGCGTTTTTTGGCATGCGCCGTTGAAAACTTATGGAAATGTGTATGATCTTAATAAAAACGATAATTCTATGTTAGGCCTCTTTATTTTGCTTTATGGGCGATAGATGGCAGCACCTCTCATCTAAATGGGAATATGAGAGATTTACTGTCGTTGGCAAAATAAAGAATATCTGGAAAAATTATAAAAACGAAATGTCTTTTCGTTTTATGTAGCGCAGGAGCTTACTATCAACATAAACTGTGAATTAAAACATTTAGTTTCAGTTGAAATTATAATATCTGTCCAAAATTATCAAAATTCAATTGCAAAAAATCTCTTTTAATGGGTTTGCCCAATGGCGAATGATGACTGGAGTGGAGACATAGTAGGTTGGCAGTGATTGCCATTGCGAAGGGGCAGCAAATAAAAAATGCGTTTCAATTACAGTATAGGTTAGTTTTGATTCGGTTAGGTTAAGGTCGACAAAACTAAAAAGAAGACAAGTCAAAGACAGAAATGGCTTTTTCGTATGTATATATGCACCTAGGAAAGGTGTCATTCTTGTCTGCTGGACCAGTACAGCTGAAATAAATATGTTTTGTGCACATTTGGAGCACGTTTTAAAGTAAATTACATATTTTTCCTGTTTAAAAAAAATTTCGTTAATCACATCTATTTTAAATGAGCTTTTCTGCGAGTGTGTCCGTCATTTTGGTGTAATTTTTACCTATATTCCGCTCAATTTGAAATTTTTTCGGTCATTGGTGATATATTATCTCTTAGGGGGTGCGTTTGAGGAAGGAGGTGCTGCAAACGTTGCGTTTACTTACAATTGACTTGTCTATTCACTACAACGTAAGCCAGAACTGAAAGGCTGAGCAAAAATTGACGAAAATGCATTGAGTCTGCAACAAAACGTGATGATCAAAGACTATACCAATTAATTCTTGAAGTTGATTTGAACGAAATTTTGGAGAAGCCATGACGTTTTTCTCAAATGTCTAAAAGTGGACGTAAGTTATCTCACCTGATACGTAAACAAATTCCGATGTAGCGTAAAATCCCCAGCAGCAAATTTAGCACTCAAGTTATTAAAAACAATTTCATTTCATGCGAGCCAGCGCAACTGCGACATTATTTTGAATTGTTTTGAAATGTGAAATCTTCGGTATCCCAGGGATGGTTTCTAAGGCTACACCCCAAGTCCTTTTTCGATTTGTGCTTTGATTTACGTAGAAGAAGGCGAAGAAAAAGAAAGTTACTTGGCAACGATTTGTTGTTATTTAGTGAAACTTTATCGAATATTGACCACTGGCTTAGCATCTACCCCAGTCAGTTAGAACAAGTGCCAAAATGGTATGTCCTTATGACGCCAGCAATTTCAGTAAAACTTCAGTTTATTGTTAATTTTTACCAAATAGCATCTTCAAATAAAATAAAAAGCTAACGTCAATTTATACTGAAATGTTGACGTCATCTTGAAATTTTTCGATGCCAGCAACTTTCGTTGCGCAAGTATTTTGGATGCACCCCGTATAATTTTTTTTGCCGACAGAGGGCGCCAGATGTCGAGCACCATTTATTTTTTAACTGACCTGTTGAGTGCTGGATCGATCCAAATACGTAAGGTAACTTTTTATTAGCTAAAGTTCCGAAGTTTTTGATTTTCTGATATTATATACACGTAATTCATTTCTTTTCTGTTCAGTCACGCTCGTATTCAACATGGTGAAGGCTTGGTACATGGATGTTGCTAATGACGAAGTCGACAAACAATTGGAACTTCATTTGAAACCTCCCCAATATGTACTTATGGATGAAATGAAGAAAAAAACTGGAGTTTTGTATTGGAAGGTAAGAAATCCGGTAGGGATTAACACAACAACCCCAACAAAACAGAAATGGATTATAGAGGGGTGCGGTCAAAAAGTCTAAAATCCGTAGGACTTTTATACGTACTGCAGAAACTATATAATAATACATACTTGTAGCAGACCCACATGCAGTTACAGTAGAACCTGTCTATGTCATCATATCTATGGCATCACGTATCGGTTTAGACAGGTTATTGATTTAGGCAGGGACATTAATCAAGCATGGGGACGAGCTCGGGACCGGCCGCTGATATTAGGTTATGGAGGTTATAAGTTTACACAGTATAAGTTAAGACAGGTTCTACTGTATTTGGAAGTCAGTCTGACGACAAACAGAAAACTGTATTTGAAACTGTGGTGTTGGGCCAAAAAACACCACTCAAAAATGGTTGAAATGGGCTTCGTAATTGCTGCACTATAGTACTGGTGCCGGCATTTGATCCTTCCTGTCAATATTTTCTTTCTGTTTTTGTTTGCGTGCCTGATATGCCTTCATTCGTTTTTCAGATTGACGTTGATAATCTTGAAAGCGAGGGACTCTTCAGTAAAATCCGCCAAGAAAGAGGATACAACTATGAAGACATCATCGAAATTTCTCGTGAGAAATTGCCCGATTTTGACAATAAGGTGGGATGATCGAAACTCTTGAAAGCGGTAGAAAGTATGTTAAAGTTGCAAAAAGAAAATGTTTTTGATCTTCGATGCATCATGAGTCCTTGGTGTTTTTTTGCAGATCAACATGTTTTACAAAGAGCATTTTCACGCTGACGAAGAGATTCGGTTTGTGCTGAAAGGGAGCGGCTATTTCGACGTGCGGGATTACGATGATCGATGGGTGAGGATTCTAGTTACTCCAGGAGACTTGATAGTGTTGCCGACTGGCATTCACCACCGTTTCACCCTTGACACGTCTGTAAGTTTTCAGTTTGCAATCATTCATCATCTATTTAAAGCTGACTGGAAAAATTACCGACACTTATGGATTTTATTTACTTTGAATAATCGAAGAATTACATCAAAGTCATTCGTTTGTTTATCGGCGAGCCAGTTTGGACAGCACACAATCGCCCCAATGACCACCATGAAGCCAGGAAAAAGTATTTGGAGATGCTTGCGAAGGGATTCAGCAACGCTGCATGAGGATTCAGCCTCGATTTTTAAAGTACGTGTGGAGAGGAGCAGTCAGTTCTCTGATTGTTCCTGAGATACCACAAGTTAACCTAGCCCTACTTTCGAAAGTGTGAAAGTAATATTATACTATTCTCAAAATTCAAGTAAGCTGTGATAATTTCAGATCCTTATTTTTAAGATTTTAGACAAATTGTGGTATGAAAATGCAAAAATTGAGCTTGTTTTTTTTTAACTTTTTGGATTCAAATTTGATCAAAGAATCAATCTAGTAGTAACTTGATTGAAATCCATTCTTGCTTAGCTATGAATATTATGCTTTTTATGCTCAAAACCACTTCTCATTTACAAAAGCTGCTATTTCTAACATACATGCACGTGTAGCTATGCAAATTTTGTATTTTATTGAAGTTAAGATAAATTAATGACAAATTAAATATTTTAACGCATTTTATAACCAAATGTCTCGTGGTATTGTTAGAACACCTGTTTTTCATTAGTTGAAGTTGTGCATGTGCTGGGCATTGGCTCCTTTTAACAAACTAGGGGCCCGGTGCTCACTTTACTATGCGATAGAAAGGTGCGCGCGTTCGAAAAAAAGGCACGTCTGCCGACAAAATTGCAATTTTGATGGTCGATAATTTTTCATTGGTTCTGTGTTGCACGCCTACCCGGTGAGATCTTTAAAATATATATATATATATATTATATGTAAAGGGCTATGCTCATTGATTCGTATGTTCTTTTCATGTAGTTTCAAGTTTTCAGTTGGTCGTCTGTTTTCGTCCTGATCGGGCCCGGTGTCCAATTTGTTGATTTGTCTAATATGAACTCTAACTGTACCGAGTTGTTTCTTCCATTTGTCTTTTGAATTTTATCGAGAAAAGATATTGTTCTTGTATTTTACGACGCATAATTTAGACATTGGAAGGATTATTGGTATTCATATGCATATTTTTTTGAAAGTGTAAGGCATCATGCGCCAACATGATGGCCTTGATGTGTCAATAACGTTGCCCTGAGAACATCGTCCAATTTTACCATTTGACAGACTAATTTCTTGTTATAGTACTTGTGAATGGTTCTATATCAAAAAACAGTGGCGAAGGTGTCTGTAAATAACGATTATCCAACGATGTTGTGATATTCAAATGTGGCGCTATTTTGAGTGGTGTTCGGCAACTAGCAGTTACTTGCAGATTCTTGATGGACTCGTCGTAGCAAGTAGAAAACAAACTTCTTTGCCGAAACGCGGAAAATTCTCTGTCTGTCCAGTCGGTTCTCTGCCTCTGTAGAGTTTGGAGTTTTCAGCTGTTTGAATTTATTTTTAAATTCAAGAAACAAAGATGTCCATTGCCCACGTGAAGCCTAGGGATGCCCTGGTGACCTGTCCGTATAATCCTTCTCATCGAATTGAGAACGGCCGATTACCAATTCATCTCATCAAATGTCGAAAGAATCACGACACGGTAAGCCTACTTGTAGAAATTTGTTCGTTGTTGTTTCGATGTTTAGCATCAGTTTTCTCCTACTGAACTTCTAACAATACAGTGAAATCTTTATAAGTACACGTAGCTTAGGAAATTCGTTGTCTGAAGCACAGATGAACAGAAATGGCAACGAATCGCCAACAAGCTATTGGACCCTATTGGTCGGCACATATGACCCAGTTCCATCTCTTCTTGGTTTTGCTTTTTGCTATTACATTATGCGCATACGTTGCTCCAGGTCCTAGACTGATCCCATCTAATCAATTAGCACACTTAGCACAACCTAAGTTCTCATGGAAGAATAAAAACTGGACCCTTCAATAATACCCAGTGCAGGCATCTGATGAGTATGTCACGTCACCGACAATTCAGGATCACAATGTGTTCGGAGCGAAGTGTTGAATCCTTGGGAATTATTGCTGTTTAGTTGAGCATAACTGGTAAGGTTTTATTCAGAAACTAAAACGTATTGGAACTGGAACTAAAATTTTGGAACATTGAAACTGGAACTAAAATTTTGGAACATTGAAACTGACATCTGCATTGCACATGCATGCACATGCCAACACGAAGAAATATACTCAGTCTGGTCTCATCAGAGTTGGGCATGGCCCTTGTTGTTGAAGCCTCTGGTCCACATTCTCCCATGCTTATTGAGGCTTTGCTAAGTGTGCTTGTTTTGATGAGTTTCTTCAGTCATAGACCTGATGCAGATCTGTACGGTGTTGCATTTCTTTCCCAAACTTTTCACCTCACTTTCAACTTACTAACAGCCCTCCCTTGGACACTAAGGAGCTACTTTTACACATAACAGCAGTGGGTCGCCAGTCATGCAATGATATTGTTGTTCTCAATACATCATTTTTGCACCAACGTGGAGTGATGTGGAACATCCCGGGTCGCCATTTGAGGGCAGCAGTCTTCTCGACGACTGCTGACTGGTTCAAATTCAGTTCACGAGGCTTTTCTTGCTGGTCATTCCCAATTTGACATTAAGCGACTGCCTCTGTTGTGGTGTCCATTTGATAAACAAACCATTGGCGGACAGTGTTGCTGGTTGAGTGTTTCCGTGAGGACGGGTACATGTGCGTTTGCAACCTTGCAAATACTGAGCCTTTCTGTTTAGGGCAAAAGCCGTCATTTTTTCACTAGTGAGAAATACTCTCAAATAATAAGCACATGTGGGTTAAAATCCATCATTCGTCATCCAGTTTTATGGAAAATGTCATCTTTGACGTTTTGTTATTATTAAATAGCCCTATGTGTGACTAAATAATTATTTGTTAGTCTAGATCATTTTTCATTCAATGGTTGTCTTCACTTCTGAGGTTGAAAATGATAACAAAAGGATACTGTGTTTTAAATTATTTTTTTCCAGACAAATTGTAGCCCTTTTTTCAAGCAAAGAAATGCTTTCTGGTAAGGGGATAACATTTATTTGGCACAAAATAGACTGCATAATTTTTTTTATATTTTCAGAGTAGATTCACAGAGTGCCCGTTCAACGCAACGCATATCATACCTTTCGCTGAGAAACCTCATCATATGGCAATATGCCCAGACAGGGCAGTTGTGGAACGACAGTGCATGCACGGTGTGTTATCACTTATGATCGTCATCATGACATTTTTTGGCTCTACTTCCATGTTTGCTGCTAATTATTTTGTTTGTTGTTTCGTGGATTCTAGCTCTCAAGGCCTCTGTAAACACAAAAATCAGTCAGGATTTATTAGTTGAAGCAGATTTGCCACAGTCTGTTGAAAATTGGGAGTTAGGTAAGTTTTGACGTGGCCGGGGAGATAGCATTGTGCAATAAAAGGAGTGATGTAGTTTAATTATTTGTAAAAATTAGCAAGCATAGTAGGCCTATAACAACAATTTGAATTGAATTTTTGTTATAGACCTACTGTGCTGGCTAATACCCTGCAGTCCACGGACCTATGCCGTTTAGCAATTTTAATAATTGACCTACTTTGGAAACAACTTTTTGAAAAAAAATGCTAGCATATTTACTGGATTTGAGAAAAGTTCATTCATACAGTGTATCCTATTTAAAAATATTCCATGTAATGTTAAAAGTGGGTACTTACGTATTATCCTAGACTACCTCAAAATGCAGTACCAACTGCTCCCGTCCCAACTAACTGTTTTTACTGTT
>JAQFYZ010002562.1:0-16516 GCA_034695085.1 Cylindroiulus punctatus | reverse complement strand
GGCTGTTTTGCCTAGAACTGGGGAGGCTTAAATTTCCAAAAATTCGAATGGGGATATTGGAGTTCTTGGGGGGGGGGGGCTGCAGCCCCTGCAGCACCCCCCCTGGATCCGCCACTGGCTCCAGCCTAGACGCTATGGGAAGGTGGGCTTGGTTGCAAAGTCAGTTTGCTACCAAATACCAACTGTGCATGCTGTCCAATCAGGAAGAGCATCGTTAGCCAGGATAACCAGGCGTGGCCAGCGTCCGTCAAGATGACCATAGTCGGAAGCTGATCCTCAAACTGGAGTCATTTCACACGTGGCCACCTGAGCGTGCCATGGAAGGGGGAGGAATGCGCCGAGTTCCCCCCGATCAGAAGTGGATCGCCTAGGCTGGGGGAAGCACCTCACCTGTGGGTTTTCATTGCAAACGTTCTCCCGCCAGCGAAAGTGGTGCGTGCTCAGCCTACTTTCCAAATTTAAATATGGAAAGTGCGCGGCGCGGTTTCGAAGTTAACGTGACCTGGATTCCGCACTCAGAAGCTCGAACAAGACCCGGACGGTAGCAGGGGATATCCCCCGGGAAAGCATGGCGGCCAAGTGCGGCGGAAAGGTAGGCAAGATTTTGGCGATGTTCGAAAAATGGTCTGTGAGCCCCTCGTGGGCTCAGCCTGGTGATGGCCACGAGCTTGGGAGCAAACAACTTGTGTTACTTGTGGCTTCGGTCTTCGTCTTGTAAGAGCGTGGAAGTTGCCTGGGATATGTCCTGTCATGACGGTGAGCACAAGCATTTAGATAATTGAAATCGGGCTGCTTTGGACAAATGACTCGGACTTCTGCAGATTCTAGAATGTTGACCTAAGAATGTTGATAATGAATGTTTGACCTGTGAAAGCAGGACTTTCTGATAAGTGGTTCTTTGGCATTTTTGGGGGATCTGAGAAGTGCTTTGGATACCAAGTAACTTGGTGAAAGTGAGCAATAAGCTTGTGTTGATACTCTGAAGCAGTCAACAGTATATCAAATGTTTCTCATTAGACCATGACGTCTGTCCCAAAAGTAAGTGAACTGATTTTATGTTTGAATGTGCTGTTCAAATTGCGGTGAAATACTAAGTGAATTGTACGTGTGGAAGTGACTATCACCCCATTTAGCCTTGTTGTGAACCAATAAGGGGTTTTGGGTCTTTCTGGGGGGACTATCCGAGAAGTGGATAATGCAGTACTGGATGGATAATGGATAATGCAGTACTGTCAAGTCTTTGCGTAAAAAGTATTCTGAAGAATATGTAATCTGGCAGTGTTCACCGCTGCACTAAAGCAGTCTTGCAAGTAGGCTGCCTATTTATTATTAGACTAAATCAATTTCTTCTCATAATATCATATTTTTCCTGAATTTGGTGGAAGGGACTCTGATAAATGGGGCTGGTTCTTGGGTTTTTCTGAGGGACATTCAGAGAAGTGTTTCTTAAGGGCAATGAAGTACTTTAGGTAACGACGGTGTAGTCTGCAGCGAATAGTTAGTCAACGCTTACTGCTGCTTTAAAGTCAGTCCGAGAAAATCTTATTTTAGTTGATAATTTTTTACTGATAGTAAATATTTTATCCATGAAGGAAATGGTTTGGGAAACGCTGCTTCTAAGGAAACAAATTAATAGCGGTAGAATGAGTTTGTCACCACATTACTCCTTCCTATATGCATGTATTTCTTAGCTTGGGAGGCCATCATTTACATGTTGTTTGTAATTAAGGCCGATTCATCCATCAGATCATATTGATAAGGAAATTCTAATAACTTGAAGACAGTGACATTTCATACAGTCAGCATCGACTTAATGCATGTGGGAAGTTTTGCATCGTATCTCCTGTTACCACACTTTTTACTTAAGTAGCCTTCACGTTCAGGAAATTGTTGTCGCAGTGATCGCAATACTGCACCTTTAATGAAATTCTAAATTGCAGCGTTGATAACTAGGCTAATAATCTGTCATGCCGGCTGGTGATAAGGACGTTTCTTCAGATTCTCCCCAAGGCTCTGCCATACACGATTTTCGCCTAATTGATGACAAATGCGGCGAAATTCCTATGTTAATGTACGTGTAACTGCCATCGAAATGTCAAGAATGTAAAGTGGACTATAGGTGGACACTTCCAATGCGGCGTCTTTCTGAAAACGTTCTGATAGACGTCTGGCCTTGCTGTATTCGTGCTTGTCCAATTAAATTTATTAGCAAGGAATTCGTAAGACTACAATTTTGAGGGTGGTCGTTTTGAAAAGGTTTTGCCTTACAATTAAAAATCGGACGTTCGAAATGTCTGACACCTCCTTCTAGTCCTTATCATCCACTTTTTGTGAACTGTTACCCCGCCTTCAACTTTTTATGATGTTTATGGTACATGTACATGTACTTGATTTCTGGCGTCCAGTGAGAAATTCAAATCCACCTATAAAAACCTCACTAAAATTTTGGTTGATTAGAACTTCCCCCCCCCCCCTTTGCACCAAATGCCATGTTTACATGTGCTTTGTTTATACTCTGCACATTATCACTAAGCAAATTTGTGAAATTTCAGGCTTTTGGTAAGAGAAAAGACAATGATCGTCCACTTTAGAGGCAAACCAAGTTACTAACGTGATTGCACGCGATAGTGCAATCATGGAAACTAATATTAAACATCGGATTTGAATAAATAGGAAGGCATCCAGCTTGTTTACTCCAGCCATTCTTCTGTGTAATCCCCTTTAGCTAGTTTGAAAATTGCACGGTCCCATTTGTGCGGATGCTTTTGGTTAGCAAAGTGGGCCAAGAAGGAAAAAAAACCAAAAAGGTAAAAAAAAAGAAAAATCCAGAAGTGGTAAAGGTATTAATGAGGCCTCCTAATCTCGAGTAGCCTACATGTTATTGCCCACATTATCCCACCGGTGTTGTTGTTTACTGCTTGTAAATACCCCGTTACCACTTCGCTGTTACCAAATGTTTGAGCGTGTTATTTATTGGTTGATAAATGTTTGGGACACTGAGGGTAAAAACCTTTGATCGTCAACCTGGTATTGCGTCTGTTTGTTGCCGACGTTTCAGGCCAGGTGAAAATGCGTACATTTTTAGAAAATTACAACTTTCCTAACACCGTTATCAGAATGCTGCTTAGCACCTTGTACACAGGTGGGCCGAAACTGTGTTGCCGAAAGCGTAACTGCATTTTTTGCAAGTTTTTTTTGCATGCAATTGCTCTATTACCCAGGGGATGAATTTCCAATCTTTGCCAAATAGGCATTTGAAAATTACGCTAGAACGGAGAAATGTGCAAACCTTCCATGCAAATTGAGTTTCCAAGAAAAAAATTGAAAGTGTTGCATCTTAATTGTGCATTTCTACATTGTAGACAAGTCTTCAAACATACTGTATTTTACACGCATATTGCTGCTGTATCTTCAAATGCTAACTATAGGCTGACCATACTACCTAGAGAACAATTAAACCAGGGATTTGAAATTCAGGTAATTATCTGGGGATTGGAAATAATAAGACAGCTTTCATTGATGATCATTGTGAATTTGAAATAAATTAGCATTTCAAAGATGCAGGAAACTTAAAAAAGGGAAGAAGAAAGAGTTGGATTTAATCGAATTGAGTTTTAGAAGCCAAATGGAAAAGGAAGTAATTAAAGGACAAATTTTGCGTTGGAAAATCTCTGGATTGACGTAGGCCAGTGTGGTCACCACCACACTACCTGGAAATCAGGGAAATTAAAAATATCCAGATGTGGTCACCCTGACTAATGTACGTCAATCAGATGGTTAGTCAATTTTTGGCAAAAGTATCCAAACGATTTAAAACAAACGTTTTTGATGATCTAACACATTTTCACATCTTACATGGTCAACTCGTGTGTTTAACCTACCACATTTTAAGTTCATGGAGTCATCACTCAATTTGCGTGATGCATTTGTTTCAAGATTTGATTGTATCATAAGAATTTTATTAATCAAAACAAGCCCTCGAATCACTTCTCAATCAAAATTGCTGTTCCACAGATTTCCAGACATTATACCAATTTCCAGGCTTTGAAGACCATAAGCGTATTTAATCCATAGTAGAGGCTTCCATCAGTGAAAGGAAAGATCAGGGGAATTTCAGGTAATATGACCAGGAAATCAAGGAAACAAAAAATGGTATGCGTAGTTACATGTACATTTTAGAAGCTAGTCTCAAGAAAGCAGTCCTGTTTTAGCAACAGTACTGTTTCCAGAGGTTCGCACTTCAAACTTCCAATGCAGTGTATCAGTGATAGGCCGCCTGCACCTGTAAGCAGGAAAGGGAGGTGTGAATGACACCACGAGGAAGATGATGCCGATTATAACAGGATCTATGTAGGAAGTAGCGCCACGCAACGCTGAAGAATGTTAGATTAGCTAACAGTTTTTGCACCCGTTTTTTTTTGGCCACCCCGGCGCAGCACGTAGGATGGAAGAAGTTGCAAATCAGGCTGGTGGACGAAATAATTTCTACTTGATCTCACCTGGTAATGGAGGTTCCTTGTCTTGCACGTGAGCCCGTTTGACCTGGGCAGTGGACAGCAGTGGCACAGCAAGGTCGATTATTATGAAAGATGGTGTGGGAGGGCTGGTCGTAAAACTCGATCGATGTTTTTGACCCGGCCATATATTTGAGTCGCGCTTTTTGGATCAATGAAATTGCTGAAAGAGTTTATGGTTGACTAACGATCGCCATTGTCACCTTTTTAATTGCGCATTGGTCATTGTCTAACGTTTACGATCAGGCTGATATTTAAATTAATGGCTTTCAAACTTCAAGTCTGATTTTGGTGCTGGCATCGGCCATGGCATGGGGAAGTCACTAAAGATAATGAGTATTCACCTGCACTTGTGTTGAAGTTGGCAACTACATGCCTTCTTTGCCAGAATAGGGTACCACCGTTGTCGTGCAGGCGTTTCCTTAATTGTAGCACTCGACTGTTTCAATTAGTTTTGATATCGAGTTGCACCAGCACGGATAGGCGCAGATTGTTATTATTTCCGAAACCTAGATACCGAATTATTAACAGTTGCGAGGCCAAGTGTGGCGTTGTTTTTGCCCCAGGAAAACCTTAAATTAAACTCGAATGTGTGCATTTGAAATGCTCCAGGGTGTCAGCCAAGAGCTGACCTGTTGAAAATGGTTAATTTTTTGTGTATCCACCTCCAAATTATTATGGTGACCTACAACAAACTGGAAAACCTGGAAATCGCAGGGATTTTATATTCATCCTGGAATATCTGCAAGGGTTATGGAATTTAAACTGGAACCTGGGGTTTTTCAATGTCAAGATTACTTTTATGGGTAATGACTATTTCTTAAGAAACGTCTGCAGAGGTACTGTATTGGTTATCCATTCTTTTTATTTGGTCCCGGTATTCCCTTTGTTGTTAATATTTCTGAAAAAAAAACATTTCTGAAAACGAAATTGCATACCTTTTCCAGGCCTTCTAATTTCCATTCTCAGGACAATTTTGCATTCAAATGGGATTCATCCTAAATTATCTCCGGTAGAAATTTGCAATTATTTCGCCTCAGTGTGACCTTCCCTAAAATGGTAATATTATTAGGTATCCATCATTTGGGGCAGTTTCTTCTGACATTTTTGTCTGGTTGATGCATCCCGATCAGCATTTCTGATCAAATCGTTATTTTATACAAATGTGTTTAAAATGAATAGGGATCTTGTATTTCCTAAAACTTTCGATAGTGGCTTTCTGTTATAAAATATTGATTGCAGATGTAAATTTTTGAAACATTTGTCGAGTGGCATTTGCGCCGTTTTCTAACGAATTATTAATATGTTAATATTTTTTTTGCTTCAATTGCATACTACACCTTGCATTGACATGACTTGGACATGCACAGCTTCACAGAAAAGCAGAAAAGCATGTATTAATGCGTTTTTAAATCATCATTTGTGATGGGGTTTCTTCCTAATTTTTTTCCCTGAAGCAATAAATTGTCATGAGTAGGGAAATCAGAAGGCCTGGAAAAGGTATGTAATTTCGTTTTCAGAAATTAGTGGTCACCACGTGAGCTTATCTACAGTGCGTAGCTAGCCTTATGATTGCACGGTTTTATGACAGTGCTGACAGTGGGTCTATCTCTGCATGAAATAATTCAATGTTGTCAAAAGTGTCGGTTAACTTGAAAAATTGGGAAGTACTTTATATATTTTATTCGGGATTTTTGGCACTCGTACGCATTTTAGCTCGAGGTGTCCACATCTCGTCCTCAGATTTGGGCCAAGGATGGGGGAATCCTCAGTTATCTTCCATCGAAACAAGGAGGGCGAACTTTATATGAAAAATTGATGCTGTTAGTAGCTGCGTGAAAGGGAAGTCGTGTCGAGTGGCTGTGATAACTGGAGATAGGCATCGTTTGGCTGGCGCATTCTGAAAGTGGTCCGGGCCTTTGGGGGGCCACCCTATCTGGAATGTCCGATTTTAACGAGCTTTGGAACGGTTGGAGGACAGCACAAACAATGCCGTTCCGCCCAGTTTACCTTCGCGACGATATCATCACCGTTCAGTGCCTCCCTAATGGGCCCATCCAATGCCCAGCGAGTGGCCACATTAAGCAGAAGTTATCTTCTCCGATCATTTATTTATCGTCAACAGATGAGTCAGGCGTCGATATGATCTCCAGAAATTGCCCGTTGACTACCAGGAAGCGAGATCGATCTGGCACCAATGGCGCTTCCGCCTAGTACATCCCTACCTGTTATCACGACTTATTGATCACCGTGGGCTGCACCCAGAACGCTTCAACACTTCCTAGCGCTTGAGCATGTTAAGTACCTGCTCGATTGGTAGTGGTATAATCCAGCTATGCTTACTGGAAACGCTGGATTAAATCTAGTATGGTTATTATCAGGTAGACAAACTTCTCATTGGATTGATTGGATCCAATCATGCAAGTTTATTTAATGTGTTTAGTTCACAGGGGGTACCAGCAGGGGCGCTGTAATGGCGACTGCACAGGATGTGTTCTTTGGTACAGTTTATCATGATTCCAAAGTGTTAAAGTTTAATTTCAACAACAATAAAATTAATAAAAAGGCGATGTCCACAACATAGAAAATGACCCAAGGTTGTTCACAATCCGAGTTATTTGGAATCTGCTTCCTTCCGAAGTCGTCATGGCCAGCGCCATGCAAAATTTTCCAAACAAATGTAATTCAATTTAATTCACCCGCAATCAGCAGCTGAGGTGCCATGTGGAAGTTGGGCGCTAATGGCGACTGCACAGGATGTGTTCTCTGGTACAGTTTATCATGATAGCAAATCGCCGATCAGTGTTAAAGTTTAATTTCAACAACAACAAAATTAATAAAAAGGGGATGTCCACAACGTAGAAAATGACCCAAGGTTGTTAGCAGTCCGAGTTATTTGGAATCTGCTTCCATCCAAAGGCGCCATGGCCAGCGTCATGCATGATTTCCCAAACAATTGTAATTCAATTTAATACACCCGCAATCAGCAGTTGAGGTGCCATGTGGAAGTTGTGTAATTTCATCAAAAAATGGATGAGCGTGAAGTAAACCCCAGTCTTCATGGCTGGAACCTCGTAATTTTTACTTATCATTTACTAATCTCATGGCGGTGTATTGGTGTTGGTTTTCTGCCAACCCTAAGCTGCCCATTTCCATATTTTTTTTGGAACAAACTATTATTATTATTATGCTCTTCGGAATCTGCATCATCTTCCATTCCAGCGATTCCAACGCCGCCTACAAGCACTCCCTGTGCATGTGCACCAAATAAAAATCTTCGGTTCTTTTACTTTTATCCAAAATGAATTTCTCGTAACTCTGTTTATTTTTGCATTTATGGGGTACCGTAACCGTGATAACCAATTATGATTTTTGAAGATAAATTCAAATTTTTTGATGATGCATATACCCGCGTTTTATCCTTTAAGCCTTCAAGTGAATCTCAGAAACGTTGAGACGCTGATGGATCCATTTCTGCTTGAAATGCTACCCTATATGTAAACAAGTTTTTTCATTGTTTTTTGTAGTCAGCTTTGACACTTTCAAATATATGTATAGCTGGGTATGGAGAATGTCCAACTTGGTTCGTCCATTAGGGGACTGGGAGAAACCCCTTCGATGGGGTATTTATCGATTTTCAGTTTCGTGGGAGTACGCTGCCCTATATGGGCGACTATCAAGTTTCAATTGATTGAACTATCAAATATCATTTTCATATCTCCCGTCTGCTGTGGGTCTGGTGTAAAGCACGCGCCAGTGGCGTTGGACCCCGCGGATGACTCACGTGGTCCCGCATTGTTCCAGCTGGATCCGTTGGCGGAACGCCGAGGAACTTGCGTCACTGTCTGAGCTCTTGAATAATCGATGCCCCATTGGCACTGCGCCGGTCGTTGGTCGCACCCCCTGCCACCCCCGCCCCCCTCCCTCGTGCCTCTCCCCTATGTATTTTTATTATTTAATTCAGTTTGATAACGTCATCGGACTCCAAAGGGCGTGTGGCCTGCCTGGGCTAATGTCACCCAGAGGGGGAAGGCGAGAACATTAGCAGATTGAGATGGTACCAGCCACTTCAGGACCATGCGTCCTCCGAATCCCGAAAGTGTCTTAGGAATGTGGCTTTCTGTCTGGCTGTGTCATCAGCCTTTCTGGATTTTGGACATGGCGCATCCATCCTGGAGATTCACTCCTATAGTAAAAATACGAAGTGATGGAACTGGGTCAAATCTGCCAACCAATAGGGGCCAATCGCCTGTTTGCGATTAGTTTAGCCTAGTTGCGTACAATCAATGGATTTTCACCGACTGAACAAACATGGAAGCGCTAATCGACAAGCTACATCTCTCTGATTGGCTGACCTCCAGTTCCATCACTTTGTGGTTCTACTATAACAACCCGCTGATAAATTTAGGTTTGCTTTTTCTGGCAACGGCTATATGGTACAGAATAGGCCCTGTTCCGCCCCGGATACTGAGAAAGTAGTCTTCTCCTAACACGGTTGCACTGGTTATTTACAGTAATTACAAAGACAATGCATCAGTTCAGTTCAACTCAGTGCATTACACTATTTCAGGGTTGAGAGGGGGTATATATAATTCATCAATAGTGTTTATTTGGATAGTTATCACCGCATTATTGTGAGTGCATCGTTGTTAAATTTACTTTCTTTAAGCTGCAGGGGGAGTGTAGGACCGTCTGCTAAAAAACCCAGCCCGAAACCCACAATGGTAAAATTATTTATTGGCACAAAAGATAGTAAGCGACATTAGAAGCATACGTGAGTACTGTCTGCTCATTTTATTTGATGCTCTACATGTTGGCTGCTATGTTTTCTGGATCCATGCTCTCACAATTTCTCTAATTGAGTTGTGGTGAATTTTGCGAGTTCAGAAATGAGCAACTAATGGCATGGCATTTTCTGTGAATAGGGCTCCGTAACCTCCCACTACTTTGATTGTGTATTAATGCCATTGTGAGAGTGTAAGCTTAGGTCAAGAAAATACATGTATAGCTACCAAAGTGAAGAGCATATAATAAGATGTCCAAATGTCCAAATGCCATTTCCTATCGTCGCTTACTACATTTTGTGCTGATGAATTATTTACCATTTTCGGTATAACACTGATTATTTTAGAAAATGGGCCTACACTCGCCCTTAAGACTAATAGTATGTATCCGAATATGCTCGGAATTGCATAAGTGGATTGGCAATGGCTCATTTAAAAATTGATGTGTTGGTGCATCAATAAGGATTTAGCAAATAAGGATTTAGCATGCACAAGATATGTTGATGCACTGTCTAGAACCCTTGGCGTTAAAAATTGCTGTAGTGGACTATGGACGGCACTAAAATTTTAAATGAGTTAGTTACCAATTATTTATTCTAAATGCCGCATTAGTTGAGGTCTTCGTTGCTCGACATTCACCAGAGATGGCACTTGGTCTGGCAGTGTTGACCACACCTTGTTGGGTAGGTGGTTGTACACAACAATAAAATAGGTTTAATTAAACAGCGTTTAGCTTTCCCTGCACGCGTTTAATCCGTTGCTAACGAATGTGAGCAGCCCCTAGGGCTAATTTGCTTTGAAGACAACCGTCCGATCCCTTGCCAGTTTGTCCACAAACATGCCAGAAATGTCGTCACGAGAAAAACGCATAAAACCGCTATAAATAGATGGGTATTGTGTTTGCCTTGATCGGGCGTTTATGGTTTCCACTTCAGTTGTTGTGTCTGGGTTACGATGGTGGTGACCTCTTGAGACGCGGATCCGGGAGATGGAGGGAATCATCTCATTTTAGAAAATACGAAGAGAGATGTTATTTACGAAGTGCTGAGGCACTAAACTGCCCAAAGAAGGCCACAACGTGGAAGATGCTATTAGTTAACTGCGCTGTCTATTTGAACATTGTTGCCCAGATTTTGGCATGGTTGGTAGTTGACAGCTAACTAAAACAAATTTGGAAATTTTCAAACTCCCCATTATTTTAAAACAGCATGCTTTATGATCGCATAGTCCTACCACACATAACCATTTCAACCCTGATTTTTCTGATGATACATTATATATAGTACGCATCAAGCTTAACAAATTTTCATAGTTGAAATACATGTATTTGTACGTTATCTGGAGGCAAAATATTTTTGGAAATGAAAACAGACAACTTTTGTTTCATGGAAAAATACGCAGAGAAAGGTTTCCACAGTTTTGACATGAATTTGTCAGGGAAAATGTATATTAATGGCAAAACGTCAGGGAAATTCAACATATTAATAACACATTGTACATATCATCAAGGAAACAAGAGCTGACAAGCTCTGCAGAAGAAAATTAATAATTAAATTGTCAAGTCCGCAAAAATTAATTGAAATATTCAGTTTCCTTGTGAAAATTCTTCATGAAAATTGATTTTTGATGAGCCTTTTACAGTGCCTTAAAGTGAGCCTGTTATAAAGTCTTTATTTTTATAACTGATTTAATTTATTATTACGACAAGAAATTCCATTTCCTGTTTTGGAAAACCTAAGCACAGGTTGTCTTCTTGGAAGCCTGGTGACGTCTTTTTCCAGATGCAGTTTCTCCAGAAATTCCGAAGGTGCCTTTTAATTTCCGGCTAATCGTCTCTTAAGTTTTCTGAAGAAAACGTTAATTGATCGTCTCGCTTGTTTTCCCGAGTGAATCGAATGTACTTTTCTCTGGAAAAAAATGCCCATTTTATTTGGGAAAGGGGTGGGGAAGAAAGACGTTCTGGGAAACTGCCTTGTTTGTCTAAGGCAGTGCTCGAAATCTTCAATGGCGCCTGATCGAAGTTCTATTTTCGATGTTTTCGCATGAAAATAACGGAACTGGGAATAAATTTAATAAAATGGGGCTGGTTGGGAGGGGGAATCTGGGGAATGATTGAGAGATGAACGACAAAAATGGATTTTTCCTGTGGGGAAAAACGGCTTTGTTTGGCCAAGGACTGATCCAGATAGGAGAGCTCTCTATCTCGTTGGGAACACACACGCACTATTGAACAATTTATGAACAGGGTGACGTAGCTCGTTATTTTACTCTTCAGCCAGAAATCGAAAAGTTGAGTCAGCGAATTAATAGGCTCTGGGGCTGGGGGAGCCCAGGCCACGAAGGATGAGGGGACCGTGTAATGACTGCAAATGAACTATCAAATATGTAATAACAAAATTAGGGCTTGTTTTTCGACGTGTTTACCAAGAGAAACGCCGTCAACAGAGCGGTTGGGTTGGGAGAATGGCATCCAGAATGACCTTTAGTGACCTGCTGGAAAGACTGAAATTTTTACTTGGGATTTTTCGGTGCCAACGTGTATTTCGTTTCAGCATTGGTGATCTAATTTTTTATGCGAGTTACTCTAGTAGAAAACGCGATTACCCCCATATATTATATTCACGAAAGACGTTTTAAGGAAAGGCACTCTAAATCCATTATTTCTGGTTGTTGCTTTTTCTTCAAAAACATCGTCTGGGGATTTCGCTTAATTGTAAATATCAGTATTGGCAGTGTTTTTAAGGAATCGAGGTCTAAAAGCCACCATGATGATTTTGTTTTTGTAAAACGTTCGCCTGCAACATTATGTTTTCCTCGCTATTATTTCTGAATTGTTTTCTATAATAGGTAATATTTATAATTGACATATATTTAAAAAAAATTCGCAAGTGCCCTTCCCATGTTAGTAATATTAATAAATACTTTTGTATTAAAATACATTTGTGCTAAAACCTATGTGTTATGTGAAATGCAGGTTTTGCTCACTAAATATTTTTGTGCTAATAATCCATCAGTTATCGTATACTTTATTTCTAAAAATGTTTCCACAGAAATGAATAGACTCTGAAATATATATTTATGTGTTTTTAATCTGGTAAATAAAGAATGCAACCACGGGCTACTCGGTAGCATTTCTGAATAACGATAACATGTTCGTGTACCCTCTCTATAACTATTCTAACCACAAACTCCATTGCTGCATTATCCATCATTATTTTGTTTATCCATCTTATTTATACGCTTAGTGCACATTTGGTTGTTTAGTACACAGCCTTGTTTTAGTTAATGCCGTGGTTTTCAAGAACCTACGAACGCTTTCAAGCGAGGACCCCCTTAATATCCGAATTTCTTCTCCCTGAATAGTCTTTCCCGCAAAGCACCGAAAGCTCCCCCTTGAGATAAACTTAACCCTATGGCTTCAAAGCATTTTCCATGTGGGGTAGCCATGGCTTAGAGAGCGCGCAATATTTCACCGTTGAAAGGTAAACAGTTTACAAATAGACCTACACCGTAGCATTGTTTTCTGGTGTTTGTTTTTATTTATTTATTTTTTAATAAATGTTTGCATCTTGGCTCTGTGGTGCAGATACTGGTGGGCTGTGACCGCCTGACTGTGCCTGTGGTTAGTGTGTGGTGCAGTGTGGAACTATTTAGGGGTCCCTTGTGTTCACCTTTATTTCCATTAGGGTAACATGTTTAGGGTCGCGCAGAATGTCAGCTGAAAAATGGATGAATTATCCGTGGGTTTACTTTCGTTGTGTGCGGCCGTGGCGCCATTGGGGACATGTTTGGAATCGCATGCCAAGCGCACGAACTATTTGGGGAAATTTACTTCTTGGATTCTGAATATTTGACTTTCCTAATCGCCGGAAACCGCGCGAGCTCTTGCGAGTTATCAACATTTCCAGGTCTTCATACGTGAAAAATGCGTTTTGGCAGACGTTGAAATGATGTCAGCCGCCTCGTTTGTATCCCTCAAGGTGTTGCTGGGGTCGGAATTTAACCCGAGCCTCTTCGGAATGCGCATTTTTAGCATTCAAATTCGTGTGCCCTTCTTTTAATGCGAGAAACTCGAAAGGCGCTAAGGCGTGATTTGCGAGCGACTTTGATAATTGGAATGCATGCTCTGCCCCAACTTTTAACACCTCAAAGTGGCGCTGTGTGTCAAGGATTTGTCTGTTTTTTATTGTCCTTGTGTAAAAGTGTGTGAGTGTTCGACGCTTTGGACCCCCAAGCATGCTTGTTGGATCCTGATGATCTCCATGGTTGCAAGCTCTGAATGTAAGAAACATTTTAATGTTCTCGATATCAGCTGAAATTGAAATATTGTTGACGAATGTAATGCATTCAGCCTGCCTTTCAAGAGCACTAAACTTTGTCACCTCTGAACCTCTCTCTCAGAACTTTCTGCCTGTCAGGGCATATCATAATTACTGAGGGGTGAGACATGTTAGTCGAATCTAGAACATTTACAGTACGTGTACATGTATGTACCACTTACAGTAAAATGCATGTACATTATATTATAAAAATCGCAATTGGATTTGTTTGGAATCCTATTATCTCTGTTCAGGGTTTCCACTTTCTGGAAATTCATGAGGGAAAGTTTAGCCTACATTAATTTTTAAAAGAATTCCAAAAAAGACGAAAACATGTAATTGTGCGACTCATGGCCAAAAAATGCAGGTGCATGTAAATACGCATGTACGTTTACCGTGGCCCAGTGCTGTGTTAACTGTCAGGAAGATTGGAATGGTTTACTGCCACATGCTTTTGAAAAAGTAAAATAAGATTTCTAAAGGGTTCTATTTCTTTAAAATACATGTAAATAACTAGACCCAATAATGGGTAAAACTTAAGTGAAATGTCAGGGAAATGGACGTTGAGAATTTGGTTGGCATCTCTGCTGTTATCCTCGATTGTTTCCTCCATGAATTTCTTATTTTAGTTGACGTAGTCTGTCATGATACGCGTGTACAGTAAGTATTGTATTTACGAGACAATAGAGAGTGTCAGAAAACACGAACCGAAAAACGTAACGAAATGTGTGACATCATCCTGACGTTGACATTCCCCAAATTCCGCCCGGTCTCCATATCACTGTGGAGAGACTGTCCGGAATTTGGTGACGTGAAGGTCAAGGCCAACGTCACACTTTTCGTTTTCAGTTTCAGTTCATGTTTTCTGACACTGTCTTTTGTTTGTCTGTACCCGATATAATATACGATGTACTTTAATTTACTGTGGATTGAATATAATGAAGTAACGTACTTTTACTTGAAATTCACCGAAATTTTTAGAAATTCCAAAAAATGTAGCAAATGAATGCTAACGAAGCCCTCATCGAATTGGGCTAGAACACAGCGGGAATAAATAAGGGCTTTATGATTGTTTTATCCCATTAAGTAATCTGGTCGCCTGTTTACTGCGCGCTCTTCGGCCCCTTCCCCAAGTGTCCTCTGGTGCAAGCTCCATTGTGCAGCGCGCTTCCAGAATGAGGAAAAACGTGCTGATATGACGAAACCCTGGCTTGTTCCATGGATTGATCGTGGAGATTGATCCAGAACCTTAATCCACGAAATGCTTTCGACCGCTGGGGCTTTTTTGGTCCATCTCCCCTCGCATTCCCCCTCAATCTACGCGAAGATGAGTCATTTCCAAAGCTCATTTCACGTCGGTGTTGAAATACCCCACCTAAGGGGACCCTATGCCCATTTCGGTCAAATTGCATCGCTCCGCCCAACGTCCCATGGACCACATACCCCATTCTCCAAACGGCCGTTGTGCAGGCCAGTTCGATTGGACAAAGTTCAATATCCATTGCTTTCGTGGTTTACTGGATTTGGGTTCTTGCAAGTCTTTGGTAAGCGAACAGACTAGAACAGACCTATCTAATGAACTGCCTGCCTGGTTAACTACAGGCAACTAGTGCACTGCCAGCCACACCGTTATATAAAACTAGTCTGGAAGCATGTGGACGTGCTTTGGATGCCCAACTGGATGCAAATAGGAAGTTCTTGACCCTCCTGGCGAGGCCATTGCGCTTGGTGCGCTGCAGTGTTTCAGGATTGGTCGGATTTTACCCCAGTTGCCCACTTTTTGGCAAGTGCTGCTGCAGGATCTTAACCAGGACCGGGGTGCGTTTGAAGCACTCTAGATGATTGATAACGAACATCCCGACCACTGTGCGACCAACTCCAGCGTTTGAAGGTTGGAAGATCATGCATCATGGTGGGAACACTCCCAGCCAATCAACGCCCAAATTAAATACTGGCCGCTGATGTAACTGAAGTGCTGGTGCAACGTCTTCGCAATACGGAAGTCGCGCAATTCGGATTCTTGAGTGGGTGCTTGGAACAACCTGTGTGCGTGGGTGTCATTGATGAGCAAGTGCTCAACTCTCTGCTAATTGGTTGCATCATGGTGCTGTTCGCTCTGAGGCCCAAAACGAGGCACCAACAACGACAGGCGTTGGCCAGGGTAAGACTTGCCTTTTATTCTTTTAAGTGGCATCAGTGGGTGCAAAGGATATCCTACTTCAGCCATTTTTGATCATGGCATTTTGGAATATCAAAGTGTCAGTTGCTGTGCATTTTTATATACGTAGTGGTTTTTCGATTGTGTTGATGGCCGGACAGTCTGCCTCGCGTCTATCGTGATTGAGTAGGACGTCGACCTCAAGTACGAGTCGTACGTACGTGACGTCATCAAATGTACATACAAGTCGTTGATGCAGGTGTCGACATATGGACGACCCCATTCTCTGAGCTGATAAGATGTTTCTAAGCTGTCATCATACCAGATCCTGTTTTCATTGAATCGTTTGTCCAGCCTTGCTGGGTTTAGAGAACAAAATGACAAAGTGGCCAATGTCCAGTGGACCTCATGCATACTTTTCAGGACAATAAGATGGCCCAATTAATTCTGCCTTACCCTGATCTGACGTTAAGGTCACTGGCTGTTCTGTACGTTGCATTTGAAAAAAGTAGCTAGGTCTCAAACCATGAACTAAATGCTGTGAAACCCTTTACACATCGGTTTGTGTTTTGGCCGACCAAATACTAAAATGTCAATGGAGCACCACATTAAAATCGTCTTGTTGTTTCTGCTTCACCCTGTATAAACAGTTGTTATAGTATTCTCGCTCAAAGAACAAACTGGGGGTGTGGCCTGGTCGCCATCGATCAGTTATTGCAGGATTTACAGGGCAAAGGAAAA